>CAAE01014557.1:316441-403038 GCA_000180735.1 Tetraodon nigroviridis
CTGACATGTACCATTGTCTTCATATGTGTATTTTTATTTTTATTTTAGAGTCTGTGTGCAGTAACAGAGGATCAGGACAAATTTTCCATGTGACCCAGAGGAGCCGGAGACGAAGGCTCAGCAGGGACTTAACCCAGAAAGCTGGCAGAAAACAGATGGCAGCTGTGGTGGATGGGCGGCGCTGGCGTGGATTGGCTGGCTGGTCAGGGGATATTACAAGGCTGCAAACTCTTTCTGTGTCCCCAGCCTCCCGGGGGGATTAATAAGCTCCTCAGACCTGCTGCCCATATGGGAAGCCAGAGCCAGAGTGGATGTTACTGGAACTGCTTGGTTTGTCAAATGTCTCACTTGTGGTGTTTGGGCTGGGGCTGGGGCTGGGGCTGGGGCTGGGGCTGGGGCTGGGGCTGGGTCTCATTGCAGGCGGGGCCGGACTTTAGCGAGGCCGTGACTCAGACGGCTGAGAACGTTCCGAAGCTGCAGGGTCCCTTCTTTATTCCACTCTAGCAGAAACAAACAGAGGCACACGTTTGTCATGTGTCCTACGCCTCCGACAGCAGAGGGGGGAAAAAACAGTCATTTCAGCTGCCGGCTCCAGTGAAATGGCCTCCTGAGGAAGACGGCCTGTGCAGCAGCAGCATCAGGGGCAGCTGTGTCAGTATTGGCTCGGCCTGCAGCTGGATTGTTGGGGTGACATTTGTCGTATTCTCCCATCACCTCCGCTGCTGCTGAGAGCTGCGTCTAACCTTTGAGGCACCAGGCGGTGGCCTATCGGAGGAGCAGCAGCCAGCTCCCCTGACCTTTATGCTTGTCTTCCCTTTCTCCCCCTTCCAGTCTCCCCCTCCCATTCTGCATGGAATTTACAGATGATTACGAATATTGTCTAGCGTCACAGCTTAGCTCTGCCCTCCCAGTTAGGGGGCGGTTGTGAGCAGACTGGGATGAAGGTGACCTCCAACCACAGCCCTCACTGCACCCTTGAAAGGAAATACAAATATATGGTATTAGCCGGGAGGGAGCCTGCTGCACGCATGGCCTTCTTTTTGATATTAGCGGCCTCAAAAGTCCTTTTTAAACGTGCTGTGATTTGCTGCCTGAGCCTGTTTTATAAGCCTCGCCCACAGCGATAAAAAGGTGTTAATTAAATCACTTCTTTGGGGAAATGCATGATTGATATTCACTTACTGGCTGCCTTCTCTCACTACGCTGGCAGCATATAGAAGTGCTTTTACCACCTAGTCTGTGCACGAAAGTACACAGTTGTTGTTTGTGTTGAGGCTGGGGATTATTCTGGGATGCCTCCTGTGAAATCTGCCCTGATCCTGCTCCCAGTTTACTGGCCCAGCCTGTCTTTTGAAGATTTTGCTCAGTTTCAGCTGCTTCCCCCGGCATGTAAACACATTTCAGCACTGATTAGCTCACAAATGTGGCTTTGGCCACAAGAAGCACAGGCCTTGTGAGACATTAGAGGATTACTGGCTTCATACTGCATTCGGGTGTCTGCTTGGACTGCAAGCGCGAGGTGTTGCAGCCTGTTTTTAATGCTGCAGTATCTGCCTCTCCCTCCGGATGTAGTCCTCTGTGACAGATGGCCGGAGGAGATGTGTAATCCGAGCAGGCGGGGTGGGACAGTCATTGTGGCGATAGTTTGTCTCATATTATCTCTCCTTTGCCGTGACCCGTGCATTTCACGCATGGCCGTCACAGATTGAGACGTGGAAGCGAGAGCCCAGACAGCAGCTCAGCGGAGGGGGAGACGGTGGCCGATCCCACGAGCCCACCAAGGAAAAACATTTTGTCAGGCCTTCTCCCCAGGTGCAAAGATGTGGGTGCATTTCAGCAGTGTGAGGAGCTGCTGACAGATGGTTGTCATCACTGTCATCCTGTCCCTGCCTCCACCTCTCTCCTCCTCCTGTCTTTCAATTCCCATTTCCCACAACTTTCTCCCCTTTTATTAAATAATCCCAAAATAGAAAAAAACAAAAAAACCAAAGACATATTTGCTGGAAATATGACAAGAGCTCTTGATCCATCTCAGGTGCTCATATTTGATTAGATATTTGGGCTAAAGTGGGATTGCTATAAATAGCCTCTTCAGGAAAAACAGACTATTTGCAGGCTGACCCTGTCTCACTCTGAGCTGCCTGTCATTTATCACCGGTGTCTCCTCAGCACAAACAGAAGAAACCATCTTCATCTGGACCAGGATTTGACCTCCAAGTGGTGAGGAGAATTTTCCTAACCAACATCTTATCTCATCTGTCCACACACCTGTCCTATCCTCCTATCTGTGTGGGCTCCGTTGTTCATCTTCTCACTGTGGCTGGAACAAACATTCAGCTCACGGGCGTCTTTATTCCAGACAACAAGCGGTGGCTGTAAACCGGTGAGGACCCAAACCCGAGTTCTGGGTTTGGCAAGCTGCAGAGCCTTGGGCCTCGTGTCTCAGATATGGAGCCTGATTCACCCTGAGGGGGCCAGGAACAGTCGGGGATCGGTGTGGGCATGCAGCGGCGTTGTTAGTCACTGTATCGCAACATGAAGTTGGTAAAAAGATTTTACCAAGTTGTTTCTCAAGGCTGATTTTGGTTTGAAGCTGCTCTGCTTGTTTCTTTGTCGGCCTTTGCGCCTCAGATTCTTTTAAAAGTATCGACCTCTTAGCAGAGAGTAACTTATGACTAAACAATAACACAGCATAATTCAGACTGTTCTTATAAATTATTACAGTACAGTCATGAAAAATGCTTTTACACTTGTGTGTACTTGTTTAGTTTCGCCTCGGTAGCTTATTGAACTGCAGATCTTTAAACAAGCATTAGTCAGCAGAGCCCTTTCAAAATACATTCCTGCATGAAATATTGATGTATTTAAAGTACAGTGTCAATAGAAGACCACAAGTCTGTTTTAGTGATGTAAATAATATTTTTATTTTTTGTGACAAGATTTTACTTTGGTGCTTGTGTGTTTGTGAAACACTCAGCCTTCAGAGGATTGTACAACATTCCAGCTAAATGATCGTGACAGCTTTCGCTTCGGTCTTAACCTGCTTCGGTGTTTCACAAATGAAAATAGGAGAACGTGTAGCGTCGGAGTCGAAACACAACAGAAACTGTATTTCTGGAACTTCTAACTCATTTATTTTGAATCTACTCACACCGTAGGTGCGCGTGGTTGCAATTCCGCAGACGCCTCATTGCAGTGGGGAGTTTTGGCACATGAGGCTGCTGATGAATGAGAATGTGGGACTAGTCCTAAGCGAGGCTGCGGTCGAGGTGAACAACAATGGTCCAGAAGTTCCAAAATTCATGAGCTGATCTAGAGAAGACGTCAGTCAGCTGATTTAGATTGTCATTCAGAAGTGCTCCGCTCACTGGCATGCTGACTAGACCTTTTTATTGGTTCCCTGCATCCATGTCCTGGTGCTGATAGACGCCCTTCCTTTGCTTCACATTTTGAGCTTCTCTTTGGTGTGGGATGCCTGTATGAGTATGAGTAATGACAGAAAAGCTGCTTTTGTTGGTGTTGTTTTGCTGCGACTCACGGAAGGACGGCTGTTGCGGCGATGAGAGCAGGACCCTGTATTTAGCGAAAGCAATGGCGTGTTTGTGGCGAGCGCTCAGAGGCTGGCCTCCCCCACGGCAGGTGTGATTGAGTCGGGGAATGAGCATCTGCAGGTAACTGACAGCTATCACATTGTATCAGAAAGCCAATCGGCCTGCACTCTGGAGTACCGACTCAATTAAAGAGCAGAGCAGGAAGGTGGAGGAGAGGACAGCCTCGCTTCATCACCGCAGCATCGAGGAGATTGGCCTCAGCTGGCTGCAGGCTCTGATTCCATTGAAGCCAGTTTGTCTTTGACCGGCTCAATCCCCCCCGATGCAGCAGGCAGAAGCAGAAGGATGAGACAGATTCCAGCTGTCCTTTGATGTCTTCAAAGCGCCCATGTTTAAACATGGCTGAATAGGCGGGGCGAGAGTTCCACATCCTGGGTTCAAATGTTGGGTTTTTTCCTGATCCCCGACTCTTCAAACACATGCCCAGGAACGTTTTCAGTCTTCTTGGTGACAAGACTGAACAGAACAGCATGCTGGGAATGAAACCTCTTCATCAAGCATGTGTCATAGGTCAAACTGCTGCGACATTTGGGTTTGTGATTTATTTAACACTCTTATGCTTCATTTATGTAAATTATTCTGCAGGCTTGGAGGGGAAAGGGGTCTGGATCAGACTGGTTGTTCTCTGGCAACTACCTTTCCAACACTGTTAACAGTCCAGTTAATGTTTAACTGTGTAAGGGTGACAAACAGGTTCAGGAGCTGTAAGCTCTAGAGAAGCTGAGGTAGTTATTCCTAAACTGAGGAATGAACTTTTTCCAGAAAAACCAAAGAATCATTCAATTAGACTCACCCAACAGTACAGATCAAAAGCACAACCTTCATGATTTAATTTAAATGTCTGCTCAGGTTCTTTTTATTCATTCTTTTCTATGTGTGATGCTGTGAAGTGCAGCGACAGGCAGGAACTGGCTCCGGCGTGCTGACCTGAGCCCGGGAAGCTCTCAGCCGCCAGTGACCCGACTAATCACATCAGCGCTCCTATGCAAATCATGTCCTTCCTGGTGCTCACGACAGCGGCGCAGAGCTGGGGGGGGGGGTGGGGGATGCGTTGATCAGCTAGTCCTCCGGAGCAGCTGTAGACCAGCTGTCTTTTAGCCATGGAAACAGCCAGTCAAGTCAGCCAGTCAAATGTTAACCTGCAGATGAACTGTGCACCAGGATAAATCCTGACGTCAGCCTGCAGACAGCATCTCCATCTTCCTCCGAGGTGACTGCTAGAAGTGTGTGTGTGTGTGTGTGTGTGTGTGTGTGGCAAACTCCAAGCCTCCTGAAGAAAATTGGCTAGGTTTGGGTCTGTGCCTGGGCACGAATATAACAAATCAAGAGCTACTTTGCGAAATGTGGCACCCAGTCCTCCATCTGGGATAGTTCTTGTGCTCTCACCATCCTCTGCCACATTTTACCGAATGAATCACACCCGGCTCAAAAACTTTTGATCCCCACCACTGAAATTCCCGACAAAGCTGCCGGGTGGAAAATACTCATTCTGTTGTGTTAGACTGCTGCTGCATTCTGCTCGCACCTCTCATCCAACCGCGATTAGACAAAAAAAGGAATGACAGGGAGGGTGGAAAGTGTAGGCTGCTTGTTTCCCAGCATCAACGCCAACGTGCCTGGAATAAAGACACATGACCTTGGGTGAGCTTAGCTCTGCATATCCTCTGGGTGGCAAAGTGCTAAAAACAAAACACAGGCTTCCAGCCAAGGGGCAGGTTGTTTTGTAGGAACGGTGTGACAGAAAGGACGAGATAGGGGAGAGAGCGAGCCCGAAAAAGAACTTTTGTCTCTGTTTAAAGAGATGCCTAGCTGGGATGTTTCTTCAGCTTTTCTCTCTCTTTCTCTTTCGGAGTCTGTCCCCAGCATCTTACACACTTGAACTCCATCCACGAGTGACACATCCACGACACAGGCTGATGTGCAGAACTGAGGTCCACCTCGGTGCTTGCACAAATCTAGAATCGGTTACCTTTGACAACAGTCTGGATGTGTACTCACATGAGCGGAGCGGCATGTACAGATGGCTGGACACGTCTTTAACACAACACATGCTCCAATGTACCTTGTACATAGAAAATGAGCTGCGGTTTGATTGATTACACATTACTATTGTGTGTATAACGGTGCATGCATAGTGCACAAGAGGAATCCTGACACACAGAACAGGATACAGCTACATCTCGATGGTTACTGTCATATTCTGTGCAGTAGATTGCTGCTGTCCCCTCGTCGTCTCGTTAGTCTAATGCAACATTAGATTTCTAATGAGGCTGGGAATTTCTCGCTGTGTAGCAACGGCTAATGGTCTCCTCATTAATAGAGCTTTAGGTACGTGATCCAAATTGTGTACACATCGGGGGGAAGAGGCAGTCCTGCTGGGCACGTGGATGGGGTTTCATGGAGCACCTCGTGCACCGCTGATGACATCAAATCTGTACCTGCGATGTCACCAGGATCCTCAACAGATCATCAGAAATCCTGGCTCACAATATTACCATTTGTTTCGCACATGCACCTTTACAGGAAAAGATGCTTTCGGATAGTCGACAGCACAATATCTCGTCGTTTTGCGGAAAAGCTGCTGGTAACACTGAGCATATACTGCCTGACTCAGCATGCAGGTAATTACAAGCAGTGCGCATTAGTATCTGATGTCTCCGCCCTTATAATACCAGCGGAACAGCTCGATGGGGGCAGCATAATACAGCAGCTCCTGATAACCTTCAGCCCCCTGAGTTCTCGCACACAATTAACACCCTGGCAACCATCTTTTTTATATAACGCAGAAAAATGATTTAGTCATCTCAGCCGGAAAGGGAATCTTTTTCCTTTTCTGCTCTACCTACCCTCTCCAGAGGAAAAGCTGGGATGTGTGTGAAAGAGTGCATTAGTATAATAAGAGAGTTTGAGATTGACAGTGCGGCTTAAACAGGTTGGATCTCGGCCCGGCAGCTCTCAGAATCCAACGTCTGGTGGCGTAGAGATTTTCTTTGGTGATGAGAAGCGAATCGGTCCGTCCGTTTAAACCAGGCTGCGCTAAGGTTTTACATTTTCCCGATTGAAGATCTGTGATGGGATATCAAGCCCTGATTTACTGTAATGGATTCAGTGACAATGACTCCTGCTGTTCTGCCACCTGTTCTGTTATCCAAAAGCCGTGTCGCCATGCGCGGAGATCCACGCCTCGTTTAGCAGCTCACAGCGTTATAAATATAGGCACTAACCACCCAGCCCAAAACCAACACAGCCCGCTCCAGTAGCCTCCTCGTCCCTGCACGAACAAGAGCAGCTCACACACTCGTGCTAATGAGATAAGAGGCATGAGTTTAGTGGTGACGGTTTGTTCATCTGGGCTCATGGCTGTCCGGTTTCTACGCTCTTCCACATGTGACAGTGATTAAGTGTCTCAACTGGGCTGTTTTGACTCCTCAGTGAAAAATGAAGCTATTAGTTGCACAGGAGGGGGGAACTGGCGCTGGGCAGCCATGCTGGTGGGCACCAAAGCTCCCCCCACCCCCTTCATGTTCTGCGCCGGCCTCAACACAGCAATCTATCTTAATCAGCGCTCGGCATGCAGCACACTTGTAACGTGCAACTTTTTATTTGCCAAAATGACAAGCACATTATTTCATCAGTCAACAAGCGGTGCATTTGCTGTTTTTAAGAAACATATCTTCTATATTTGGTTACTACTTTCTCTTTTAAACTCCTCCCATTCTATGTCTACTTTCTTTCATAATACTGATCTTCTTAACGTATTTTCCTAAATTGCAGCAGGAGGATAATTAAGAGTCTCCTGCAGCACCACTGTTGTATAAAAAGGACGGTATCTCAGCACAGACCCTCTGTTTTCATCTGATCATTTCTCTCCATCGTGTGTCCGCAGAAGTCTGGAATCATGTATGATGCGGCGAGGGTACCATCTCCTAAGGACGGTGCCAACGTAGTGGCCCAGCCCGTGGTCCCCGATGCAGGAGCAGCAACGGGAACAGACGCGGCGTCGGAAGGAGGGCCGACCCCAACCGCAGTCCAGCAAGGTGGTGCAGAGGAGGAGGAGAAAGAGGAGCCGAAAACAGAGCCCGTCCTGGTGAAGAAGCCACACAGAGAGATCCTGGACCATGAGAGGAAGAGGAGGGTAGAGCTCAAATGTATGGAGCTCCAGGAGATGATGGAGGAGCAGGGGTGAGTACAACCGTCGAGTGCAGAGGCTCTTTGCAACATTTACTCCTTCAAAGTCTGATCCGAATCCATCTGTTGTCAGAAACGGTGAGAGAAAAGGCGTGGATAGTGGACTGGAGTCTAAGGAATAAACACTGCCAGCCTCTTCATCAGCTCAGTCCAGAAACTTCCTTTGTTTTTCACCTGAATGAAGGCGTATCATGACCCTGTCCACCTCCACAAGTGTGAGAGGTTCTCCGCTCTTTTTAATCATCTCTAGTTTTCCTCCTAATAGCAAGTTGGGAATATTTACTCCTTATTTCTGTGGCAGCACATTCACATTTTCGGTTCCTAACTGCTCCAACTCGCATCTGTCATGCGTTCGTCTGCTGATTTCTGACAGCGCTACTTAAAATTCGGGAAGGGGTTCTTATTCTTTTCCAACTTAAGTCTAAATAAAACAGGCTCAAAGCAGACGGGGCGTCCAGTTTGCTCAGTTGTACATGAAGATGATGAAATAAACAGCCTGTGCATGTAGAAGATTTGAAGGAAACCAAATATTTGTAGGACTGAGCTTCTCCCACAGAGAAGCTCAGAAGTTGGAAAACTCGAGCATCCCGGGATATTTGATGTAAAATGTCATTAACGTTTTACGTCAAGCAGAAGCTGTTTATGCTTTCTTTGTTATTCGGTTGTTTCGGAGCTGCTTGCGGTGTGTTTTGCGTCTGTGGCGAAGCTCCAGACTGACAGGTTTGCACCTACTGGGGTGGCTGCGCTCACAGACCATAACGGAACATTGCATTTGAAATCTGTAAGCTGCCAAAAGTCATTTTTCTAGCAATACTGAGAAGAAAAAACAAGCCCCTGTGGAAGGGAGCAGCAAGCGCGAGGGCTGCGGTGCGTAGCAGATCTGTGTGTTTGGTATAAATTGCATTATCGCTAGATTTAGTCATGATATTGTCTTTTTTTTTTATTCCCACCCATTCCATTTTTAAAGAAGTCCCTCTGAAACCACTTTCATGGTTTTGAAAAAGGGAAAATGACATAAACAAACCTCCCATAAATTAAAAGAAAAGTACTGTGTGGCAGACTGTTTCCTGGAATATGACATCAGTTGAGGCATATTTCCAGACAGGGAGCCCTTTGCTGGTCAGCAGCTCCATTTAACTCGTTTAGTAATGTTCAAATCCAGCTTTCCAGGAAGGAATCACGTCTTTTTCATTCTCAGGATGGTTAATATGTGCTGGTTGGGAAATAGCAGATGGAAAACCTCATGCAAAATAAGAAAAGGAATTCAGACCCGGAAATCAGGAAAATCAGACTAGTCATTTAAAACTACTGGCACAGAAACCATTTCTTTTTTGGCACAATCCTACTTTAGAAACTCTTTGTGTTTTCTACAATAAAAAAATAGGATTTCTCTGCAAGATAGTCCCTTTGGTGCAATAAAAAAAATTACATAAAAATGAAAGAAAACTCGTTTTACAGTCTGGTGAAAGTCACAGCAGCAACTCGTCACGACTCAGCTGGAACCCTGGTCGTGTTTTTGCAGCCAACACTGGACGTTTGCACCGGTAGCTTGATCCAGACCTAATGGTCATTAGTGACATTGCTTTGGGTATATATATAAATATATATTATATGCGTGTGTGTGCGTCCGTCCTCCAGTGCTCACTGAGGCAGCCGAGGCTGTAGTTAATGAAGATCCCTCCGCCTCCGAGTCCGTTTAAGGAAACTGGCTTATACTTCATGACATTTTATTTCGACCGTATGAATCAGAGACCACCGGTTAGTTGTTTATAATGATGATTAAGTCAACTCAAGAGCAAGTGTTGGGGGGTTTTTTGTCTGGGGACAGGAGTTGGCAGGCACAAACAAATGTGGCCACTAAGCTGAATTCAGTAAAAATTATGAAGGAGATGGATTAAACCGGCGTTCCTGTGGGGGAGAAGATGGATTTGATTTTTCTTCCACTTATTTTTTTCTCGTCCCTCTTTTCCAGACCATAAGTGTCCGGCGGTAGGGGCTTCATTAGGACGACAGGCAGCGCCACGATGGATTGATTTCTCTCAAAAGGAACAGTTAAGAAGGGAAGAATAGACCGAGGGTGTCCATCTGTCAGTGTCCGCTGTCTCCCGGCAGAGATTGGTGGTTCCTGGGATCTCATCACGTGAAGAAGCCGTGATGTTCCCGCAGCTGCTCGGCTAATAATGTCCAGATAGAGCAGATAGCCAATCTTCTCACTTGTCATGGCTGCACAGCGTCGGCTGGCAGACGTAAAGGACGGGGGACTGTTCAGCTGAGCATTAAAGCTCTGGACACACTCAAGTCATCTTGTTAGGCAGTAATAAGCAAGCAAACATGACTTGCCAGCTCCTCTCGCCGCTCCAATTTCTAATGTTCCTCTTTTAACAAGAGTGTGCATGTGTACAGGAATTAGGGGGGATGAGAACACAGGGGATGGAGTAGAAAGAGCAATGCCAAGTATTAGAGACAATTAAAATGGTGAATGGAGTCTGTGTTGATTTCTGGTGGATTGAAGCCATCGGGCCCTGGAACACTCCTCAGCATGTGTCCTGACTCAGGCTTCAGTTAAGGATTAGATTAGGGTGGGTGTGGGGGGGCGTAGGAGGGGGAGATACTTTTCATCTAAATCTGGTCATGTAAAGTGTTAAAAATAATTCTCGTTAACTCTCGTTAATGCCCTTTTTCATGATGCCGGAAGCTCTAGTTCCTGTTGAACCTTTAGGATTCCATATGCCAGATTCTGGCTTCCATCGATGCTGAAGTTCAGGCTTTACCTGAGGGGTGTTTTCAACAGCCGCTGAGACGTAATGATTCCCAGTGATTAGAACTCCTGCGGTGTTGGAGCCTTTTCCTATTCTCTAATAAGCTTTTGGTGGGCTTCACTTATTCTTTTTTGCCTTGTTGTGTGCACTATTGTTCCAGTAGCACACTGTCATATTGACTGAAGCGGAATAATTTAGTAGAAGAAAAAAGTTACTGTTCTTCTCTTCTGGCTCACAAAGCTGAAAGACTTGATGCTGAGCAGAGAGGTGTGTTTACACATGCAACAAATTCACATTAAGAGTACGCACACACACACAAACACAGCTCACCAGACGGGAACCATGGCTGCAGGCCCAGTCTCCCTCCCCGCCTCATCCTAAAGCACAGAAGTGATATTCCTTCAGTGGCATCTACAGACGTATACCAAGGGTTGTTTCAGGCCAGAGGTCTGCAGAAATAAGCCGTCAAACCTGAGGCACAGAGGCTGATTGTGATGATGTGTTTACGCTACCAGGAGAGGGGGACCTGCAGCCTCATGTGGATAAGAGGGGGTGTGTCCTCTCTTTTCCTTTGCATGCTCAAGAGCATCAATTCCACATCCACTTCAGAAATCATTTTAGTGTGGAACTCAAGGTTGTTTAAGCTCATCCCCTGAAATAGAAACGTAGAGGAGTGTTTGCCGTCCCCGTGCCGTTCATTCTTAGCAACCGTATTAGCACCGCTTTGCCTTCGTGGTCTTTGCAGTGCGATTAAAGGAAGCACAGTCCTGCAGGTTTCTGAGTTCTGTGCTTGTGGAACAAATGTTCTTTGGACATCAAACACTGAAATGTCCTCATCAAAGCGGTGCCTATCAGTGTGCCCTTGGGTCACTATTTATTTCTCAGGATAAGAAATTAATGGGGAATAATGAGGAGCTGGGAGCTGTGTAATTACTCCCATAAAGTTTTTGAAGCTGGGTAATTTCATGGCTGGAATTGAGAAATCCCTCCGTCTGCATAAATACCCAACCCCCACCCCCCCCCACCCTCCCATGTTCATCTTATCGGGACTCTGTAGTCAATAGGCCCGCTTTAAACGACTCTCGTTCCGTTCCGCGTGGCTAACCCTGATCTGAACACAGCCCCGTCTCTTTCACATACATACACCCTGAAATGAAACGGTACCACGCGCAGTTAGCCACAATCATTTCATTTTGAATGCAACCTCAGCCAAAGCGTGCCGGGGCTGACCCCTCCTTTCAGGGCCTTCTCTGCTCTCCGCCACAGATGAGCAGATGGCGAGCAGCTCCTTCACAGCTGCACGAGGCGCTAATTTAAAGTAAGAAGCAGAGAAGGGTTGCTTCTACGGGCTGCCGACAGACAGCCTAGATGTGGTCATTTGCATAGATTAAAACTGTGCATGTGAGCAGCGTATGTACCAGAACAAGGCTCCTGCGTAGGTTATCCTGCAGGGTATTGAACCGTCCTCCCTCCTCTGAGCTGCTCAATAATCCAGGTCCACTTTGTCTGCACACTAGACCGGTCCAAACAGGCTTAAATGTGTCAGAATCGAGCGAGCTAGCGGGAGCTCGAAGAGCGAAGGAAAAATACTGCATATATATGTTTTTGGAACCGCTGTAGCTGGACTTTGAACAAAGCTGGCTGCAGGTCCAGCCCAGCAGCCAGCTTTGGCTCCCCGTGAGTCCTGTAGCAAGACTCGTCTTTGCTCATCTATTTTCACAGCCAGCGTTCTTTCTCTTCGTCTGTTTACCGGCTGAGCGGGGGCCAGCGTGCACAACAGCTTACGTGCAATGATGGCCCGTGCACCATGCGAGGAAAGCCATGAATATAAAGTGTGTTTGTGTCCTCCGTTGTGCTGAGTTGACGAGTGCTCAGGTTGCTCCTCTTTTCTTCGGACATCATCCAAGTATTCCAGATCTCCTTCTCAGCACCCTTCCTGCTGGGAAGCCCCTGCCCAGACTTTGTTATTCCGGTTATATTTAATCTGAGAAGCAAACGCTCCTCAGACTAATGTTATTTCCATGCCGAAATGAGCCGGAGGTTCTTTTACAATCCCATTTCCAGAATTGGTCATGCCAACAGCGTAGAGGGAAAAAGAATGGGTTGCCAAGTAAAAGTCCATTTGGGCCCCTGATATTTACGCCAGAAGTGATCGCCTGCTAATACGTTATTCATCTACAACTGGAATGTGCAGTCTGTAGCAGGTTTGTATGCCCTTCATCCCATTTCTAATCTTGTTAAACTGTCCATACCCTGATTTTTATATGCTCAGACGCATCATGGATTAAGAAAAAAAAAAACAAAACACATTGTGTTAATACTACAATGTTCAGAGGGAGCTCCAAAGCTGCCTCCATGTTTAATTCATCACACACACATGCAAATAACCTGACACGGGTGAAATAATTTATCCAAAAGTCAAAGTCAGGAAAAGCATGAAACGCCTAAAATGATTATTGCTGCTCTGTCAAACTTAAGACACATTAGCAGTAACTGTCTGGCCCTGCGTTGCAAATCAGACTGAAAATAAACCACCAAATCAACTCAGGTTCAGGTTCAGGTCTGCATCCTAAACTGGGCCAGAACCTCTAGTGTCTGCAGAGGAGGATGAAAACATTTGCTTTACTAAAAAAGAAAATAAAAATCTACATACGTATATAGGGGATGCAGGGATTATGTGGAAGTGCCTCCACTAACCACTGTGTCTTTGTGGCCTCGTTCAGGTACACGGAGGAGGAGATTCGCCAGAAGGTCAGCACCTTCAGACAAATGCTGATGGACAAGGAGGGCGTCATCACCAGAGAGGGCTCGCATTCCCAGCAAGTGTAAGTACACTCTGCTTTCAGGAGCCTCATTCTCCACAAACTGTAAGAGTGGGGGGGGCGGAGTCAGTGTTACCCATTACCACAGCTTTTTAATGAGAAGTCAGTTTTGTAACCCTGGTCCAAGTCAAATATAAACGTACAAGGTTCTGTAGAACCTCACGATGAATACAACCAGGCTGCTTAAAATATCAAATGCCAGCTGAAGCTGATTTTTAATGAGGTGCTAGGAAATGGCCCACCAGTCCAGGATGACTCCAGGCAGTTGGTTTCAATCAGCACGAGCCACAGTCCCAAAAGTGTAATAAACCTGAAATCAAAATCTTCGGTTGTTGGTCGATGATACCTCTCGTGGAGCAAACAGTGAACAGTTCAACCCTGATGCTCAAAAAATAATCAGCAGCCTTTTGAAGTCTATTCTAATCTCAGCGGGAAGCCAATGAGGCGAAGATTGGCACCATAATTGGTCATTCAATTAGCATTCAGCTCCACTCCTGCTCCGAGAACCGCATAGATGGAATAACCGCAATGAAAAAAAAAAGTTGCGCATCTTTGTGCGGATCGCACATACACACACACACACTCACACTCACAGAGGCTGCTTCTTCATTCATCACCAGGAGAAGCGGCGCGTGTGTTGGTTCTGCAAGTGCGGATGGTTGAGAGAGGCAGCGGGGTGGGGAAGATGGGACCCCCGGTCTGTGAACCAAGGCCTGGTCGTGACGCTGACACTTCCGGTCTCACACACCCAAATCACGCGTGTCCCTCCTCCGCACGTCTGCTGGTGTGTAAAATCAGAGCGCGCTGAGAACCTTGACAAACAAACACTTGCGCTGTCTGTGATGGCTGCTTGGTTTAATTTAGGTGACAGTTCTATTCCTCCCTCCGTCTGTAGGGGGGGAGGAAATGTCTCTGGAATAATTAGATTTACTGGCATGAACTTTGCCTCAGGCGATCACGGCCCACATAGGATCTGTTTTAATCACTTGGCTCCTCGGCAGTTCCTATAATTAGAATAGGGAGAGTCAAGGTGAGCGGTCCAGACCGCGTCTGCACCAAGCCTTCAGCCTTCAGCCTTCAGCCTTCAGCTCTTCAGCTCTTCAGCTCACTTCCACCATTTAAAAAGATTTGCACCGAACCGTTCCAGAATTACTTTAACCAAGGTTCTGCAACAGTCTGAGTTCAAACTGTTCCCTGCATATCTGGTAATCAGTGTTCTGCTGTTACACTGGTTTTTCTCAGCGAGAGTTGACTAACGCGCCCCAGCGGATGGTGCCGGGCGGCCTCGCTCTTCGCCACCGAGCGGAGAGCGAATCAGTGAAAAATCAGCTATGATGGCTCCTGACTGACGCATGCGATTAACCAGCATGGAGCAAAGCCAGTTTGGCTCATTGGCTCCCAACAGGGCAGATGGTGACTAATTGTGTCAGTTTGCGCTGGGCCTTCAGACATCCATTCGTTCGCTGATTAAAATGTACTTACTCTGCTCAACTCCTTAATAGATCTTGCAATTACCAATTAAAACAAACCCAATTCAAAATATAGGTATTTTTACTTAAATGAGGACTCTTATCGCCACCTCAAACGTAAACCACTTTACTCAACCTTTCTCAGTTTATTGATGTTGTTTTTCCTCCACAAGGATTGTTGCTATTGACCAATTAGACCCTGCAGCACAGCTCAACGCCGGCACGTGAGCAGTAAACCCCCAACATGCATCATCTAGAGGCTGGCTCTTAAGTCCGTTTACTGGTGCCCCACGTGTGGGTTAGGATGGTGTGTGTGTGTTCCACCCCAGACCAAAGGTGCAGACGGGCTGCGACAGGGCTGCGTCTCTGTCATTATCAGTCCGATCCAGGAGGCTCCTGCTGCCCCTCCGTGTGAAATCATGAGAAAGTCAATGACGATATTTGGAACAAGGTCGCAGAGATAGGACCCAATAAGAGAGGGAAAAAAATCAAAGAAATCTGTTTTTATCTGCAGTTTCTTTAGTGCCCGTAGAGCCTGCAAGGTCAGATGAAGTGCACCAAAGCAGAGAGGATCAGAGAGACGTGTGAGAAGCGATGGCACACAGCAGCTGCTGGAGGAGGAGCGGAGTTCCAAACGTCAGGCCAAGATTGCAAAGTTGCTGCAGCAGTGAAACGCTTTAGAAATAAGCTAAAGATTAATAAACCAATGCCCCAGAGCTACATACAAGGTTTTTTCAGCTGTTCTCCTAAATCCCCTGCAGACACATGCGTCCTGTTAGAGTCTCTTTAAAAACCGGCTTCCTTTAATTTTAGCTTTTGGGTGTAAATGGGGTCTCAGATTTAATGGAGCCTGAGCATTAAGTGTTTTGTAAGCGAGGCGAAGGATCTGCCATTTTATTCTCCGTTTGATGGGCAGCCGACCTTGCAGCGGTGCGGCCTCTGACCGCCGCAGACACGCCGTCACGTTGTGGACCAGCCGGGACGGTTGTAGAAGCAGCCACAGAAACAGTGCTGTGAACTGTGCTTCCAGGGTCAACCACGTGCACTATCAGCCGGACGAGTACGGGGAGGACTCGGATCTGCTCGGCTACGAAGATGGAGACTACGACCAGAGTTACCCCAGTGACAACAGGTAACGGAAACTCGATGCTCCTCCAGTCGCTCGGCAACTCTTTCCCAGCCTTCCTGAGCATGGCTGTGTAGATTGTTGACGTATCATTATCACATGATCATCATATACAGCCGTTAAGAAAACAAGATGTCATTTCTGTACTGCAATTTGCGGTTTCCACGGCAACGTGTATAAAGCTTGAAAATGACTGCAAAGTGAATTCAGGAAGTAGGAGAATAGACACTAGAGGGAAATCAGAGGAGCGTTCCTCCTCAGTCTGACTGGAATAACAACCGCTTGTTTGTTTCTCTCTCTTCGTTTTAAACACTTTTGATGTTGCTTTTGATTTTTCTGCCCTCCTCCAATCCAGACTGAAGAGGAAATCAAGCAGCTCTCAGTCCCCTCGTCCAAAAAAGAGGAAGAAGAAGAAATCTGGTCGCCGGAGGAGTCGGTGAGCGCAAACGGCTTTGAACCCTTTTATTTCTCCCTTTTCACACGGCCAGATAAATCACATCATGGATGCGTCCAGTGTTTATTTTGGGGGCTGTCAGATGCTACTTTTATATTACGGCAAATAAAAAATGACCTTTACCTGTCTTTTGACAAGGTCAGAAAAAAAAAAGAAAGAAAGAAACTCCTGTCTGAGAAGTGAAGCAAGCGAGAGTCTCGAGCTTTGGGGGGAACCAAACGTCAGAAGATGGCACCTTTGATAGCGTAATCGCAGTGGTTCCCTGAAATCGTGACAAAAGGCAGCACGGCGAAGGCCGAAAAGCCCCGATTTCAAAGATGTTGCGACATGCAAATGTTTTCCTTGTCTTCATCGGCAGGTTTGGCAGCTCCTCACCCACTCACAGAGAGAAGAAGAAGAAGAGCGCAAGGAAACACAAGCGAGACAGGTGAGCGCAGGAGAGACACGCTGACATTTTAAAAGCCTCGTCAGCGGCTACAGTCGCAGCGATGGGTGTCGGCGAGAGATGCAGGCTTTGTCAGAGTCCGCACTTCTGGAGGGGGGAGGGAGAGGCGGGCGGGGGAATAAAATGTGGGAGAAATGTGTAAAAAGTAGAGGAGGAAAGAGTGAGAGTGGCAGTTAGCTTGGGAGTCGGATGCGTCCGTTAAAGGGCAGCAGTGATGACGAAAAGACGGATAAAGCTGCTGGATGGAGAGAACAACCTGCAGAGTCTCTCCAGAGTGGCTGCCGGTTCAAGTTTGATGTTACAAAATGCCAAATATCAAATATTCAGTGATGTTTGCTGCTTCATATCGCCTGGAGCATGTTTTCAAATCGTTCACAAGTGTTTTTAATGCTAATGGATCCTAAATGGATCCTTGTAAAAAATGGAAAAACAATGCAGAAGCAGCTTTTAGACGACAGAATATATTCACACTCTCGGTTTCTGCTCCACAAACCTGCCGGTCCACAGAGGCTGGTTCCAGTAGGGAGGTGGAGGCTGCCGCCGGGACCCCAGGATGGAGCCACATACATTACTGTGACAGCTTTATTACTCCTCTCTCGGAAAATCGACGCGCTCGCTCAGCCTCCCACGCGGCTACACGCCGTAGGTGTGCGGGCGTGCAGCTCTCACAGGCCGGCCTGTCTAATCGCCATGGAAACTGTTGTGAGGGTGAAAGGGATACGGAGGTGATGCCAAGGGTGGACATCCTCCCAGTGGTTAGATTCAACATCTTTGCACAAAAAAAAGGGAAAAGAAAGAAAAAGAAAACACAACACATGGAAAAGATTGTTATCAGATTAGATTTTGTCATCCAGAACCATGAAATCGGAACGTGAGTCAAGCATCTTTCCCGGATTAAAAGGAAATCTGGATAAATGAGGCTGCGTCCCTGAAGCAGGTCAACGTACATCCATGAATTATCCAGCCCGTGCGCTGTCTCTGCCCTGATAACGATGATGGCGCTTTTATTTTCACAGGTCTGCTTCTGGCTCCAGGATAAAGAGGAGATACAGGTGCGGATGAAACCAGCGCATCGTCACGCCGTCAACGCTGTGACTCCTTAGAGCTGCGTGCATCAAAGCGCACGGAGTTTCCTCCGTGGGCGTGGAAGCTGGCCTTGAGCGTAAACGCCGTCTTGCTTGTCTTCCAGGTCAGGCAGCCCGAAGAACAAACACAAAGACAAGAACAAGAAGAAAAAGAGGTGAGACACACTCGGATCTGCTTATGGCAAACCTACACAGGATTTCAGGCACATTTCCAACGTGTGTGAGCTCAGATTCCTGAACAAACGGTGAACAATAGACTTTGTTCCCAACAACACTTGCGGTTGAAGCCTTTCATAAATGATTATTAATACTTTCCACCTGGTACCACTGAGCCAGCGAGCCTCAGAATACTAACAGCCTTACAACACCTCCTCTGAGTATCGTGAGTTCAGCACAATAGCCTCGCTGCCATACCACGTCCTCATTAGAATATATATTAAAAATGCCCGTCAGTGCATGAACTGTTCTACAATCAGACCTGCGTCGTCCCCATGGTGTTACAATAATCATGACTTTGTGTATATATTTAGATGTGTGTGTGTGTCTGTGTGTGTGTGTGAGTGATTTCGATTCATTTTCGCTGTCATATCGCTCAGGTCATCAGGAGACACCCCCAGCAGGAGTTCACAGCATCAAGGCAGCTGCTGTAGCTCCCGCAGCGCCTCCGTCTCCTCCACCGGGAGCACCTCAAAATCCCCCACAAGGTAGACCCACACACACACACACACACACACACACACACGCGCGCGGGCGTCTGTCTCTGTGAGGATGCTCATTGTTGGAATAGATTCCTGAGCCAAACCCTGATTCTAAGCCCAACCTTCCAGAGGCTCCTTCTGCCTAACTGGTATTCTGCCCCTCAACTGCCCCTCGTGCTCTCTGGATAAAGTCTGTTGGGCACTTTTTTACACATTTTATTTGGCTCTTCAGATCCACTGATTCTGTGTGTGTGTGTGTGTGTGTGATATTTACAGCTACAGAGACGTCTCTGTTCGTACTGCTGCAGATCAAAATGACTCAACTTCACTGGTTCTGCCAAATATAGAATATTTCACGCAGTAATTGGTGTTATAGTTGCTTCGTGTTTGGAAAAATTTGGAGATAAAATGAGAGGTGAGAAAAGGCATTTGTGTGTGTGTGTGTGTGCGCGCGCGCCACTCAGCTCTTCTTTGTGGTTTATTCCGTTGCCCTGCTGTCTTCCCTCGCAGACCAAACTCCAAGCACAGGACGGACGGGCCGAAGGTGTCCAGCACGCCGCTGCCCCCCACCACCAGCTCCCCCACCGCCCACCACAACGGGGATCACACCCAGAGAAGCCGCAACGGCAAGACCGGAAAGCTCAATCACACTGAGGGCGAGAAGAGTCACGATGTATGTAGTCCCCTCTACTTTGCCCCCAGACACCCCCCGCCCCCCGACACACACACACACACACACACACACGTACACACACAGAAGCACCTCCACTGTCTCGCTTGCGTCTTGGTTGACATGACTCCATATCTCTTTCAAAACGGAACATTTATTTTGTCATTTTGTCTGTTGTTTTGTAGTTATTTTTGACTTGTATCCGACGCCCCTGTGAAGCAGCCCTGCTGCGGCTTCTCCTTTTGGCTTCTGTTTGACTCCTCCATCCTGGCTTTTTCTGTTTTTTCTGTTCTTTACTGGCTAAAAAGGGAGGGAGCAGAGACAAATGTGGCTCCACTGCCGTCACACATCCTCCTACTAATGCTAAGTGTGAATATATATTGACTGCAAACAAACACTAATGTAGTTACGCTTCTAATGAGCGAAGGATTGTAGGCCAGATTCAAGAAGGTTTCATTCAAGTTTTTCTTTCTTTTTTTTTTTAAATTTAGAAAGAAATGTGTAGAAACAGAGATGGTTCACCAAAAAAGCAATGAGCCAGAGTTGAAACCTGCCATGTGATGAAGCTTTTATTAGATAACTAGCCATATCCCCCCCAAAAAGGCAACAGTTATTATTAAAGAAAGCCATGCTGCTGCTTGAGCTGTTCAGCTCTGATGCATGAAGCCCTAAATCCTTAAAACAACACCATTGCATGCTTTTACAACAACGCAGCATCACATTTGGGTGATGTATTGGGACGTCCAGAGATGTGACTGGTCCAGCAGAGGGCAGCATTTACCCGCGTTACTGATGCCTTCCAAGTCGAATCGGAAGTAACCTCAAATGGAAATAGGTTTTGTTTTTTGATGGTGAGACATGCAAATTCACATCCTAAATTGTTGTTTTTCTCCAATAGAGTTACCACCCCGTGACAAAATATCAAACACTCACATATCAAACACTCACTGCTGCGTTCTGATGACTTCTGTTTCAGCTCCTGCTTGCATGTCTTCTAAAGCTCTCTCTCTCTCTCTCTCTCTCTCTCTCTCCCTCTCTCTCTCTCTCTCTCTCTCTCTCTCTCTCTCTCTCTCTCTCTCTCTCTCTCCCTCTCTCTCTCTCTCTATGTTCATTATTGTTTTTTTTATTATATTTTCATATCAGTGGTATTTACCCATGAATAAATGCCCCAACTTCTTTCTGTCTCGTTTATATAAAAAGCACACAAATGCTTTGGAGCTGGACCAAGTAGGTTAACTGGGTATGTGCACCAGTTTCTTCTTGTCAACACAGCTGTTTTTCTTCTCAAGCGCATCCTCTGCTCTGTGATAGATTCCTCCTCTTCCGCAGGCCTCCGCACAGCTCCTACCGCCCCAGCCAGGAGTTAAACGCGCGCTGCTGCTGCTGCTGCTGCGTGACTTTGCCACGTGGATGTGCATGTTGCCTCTGGGGGGGCCGTGTTTCGTGTACCTGACGTTTCGTTAGTCTGTCTGCTTGGGCCAGTGCAGAATGGCGAGGCCTGTTTGAGCCAAGAGCTCTGAGGACGTAAACACAGGATGTTGTCCGTCGTGATAGCAGCAGGAAATGTTGCCCATAGATCAAATATTTATCCCAAACTGAAATCAGATGGTTCCTTTTGACAGATCCGGGATGGAGCTAAAGATTGATGCGTGCGATCTGACAGTTTCTCTGGTTCTGAAGCTGCTGTGCAGCAGCTGCGGTGGTCAAACCTCTCCGTTGATGCTCTTGCGGTCGTCCTGCAGCTCTGGTTGGATCTGTCTCGTGCACTGTGCGGGAAACATGCTCGGCTGCGTGCTGCTATTTATTGGCTCTTGAAAAGCTACCACGTAATGTTAAGAGTGGTTTTATTAAAGAATAAATCTCCACTTTGTGCTCGCTTTCAAATGAAGTATGCTCACTGCAACGGATTCATATACCATTTATCTGCCCACATTTACTTTAGTTGCTTTTATTCAAATTCCCGAGCACAGTGAAGCGTTATGTTGGGTTTTTTTCAGTATCAGGCTAGATTTTAAGCACCACAGTGGTGTCTTGGATAAGTGGACCGGGATCACTTCCGTAATATAAAAGAATGACACAGTTTAAAAAGGAAATTAAAGCCCAGCTGCACACACACACACACACACACACACACACACACACACACACACACACACACACACACACACACACACACACACACACACACTTCAGCCTCCGTAAACAGGAATGATGACTTTTTCATGAGGTGCAGCACACGACCGCGTCCCTGGGAACCACCCTGACTTGTCTCCTGCACAGTGGACGAGACCTGGAACTGGTCTGTTCTTTTGCTCTCTGATAACGTGTTCACACACACACACGCACACACACACACACACACACAACAGCACAAACAGCTCAGGCACTGTTTCACACATTTCCGGTGTGTGTGTGTGTATGTGTGTTTCTAAAACATCATTTGAAAAGAAAGAGCTCGCTCTGAGCCGGGTGGGGAGCAGAGAGGGGCTGCTGCAGGAGGAGACCGTCCCCACAGGGGCTCCCGTGTTCTCTAGGTGTTCATCCCAGCAGTGAGCACCTCCCCAAACACACCTCCTCCCTCCATCGCTCCCACCTGTCCACCCACGTTAGTATGTCAGTTCTGCATGTCCCTCCTCCTCTCCCCGTCTTCATCCTAGCTCCTCTATCTTCCAAGGACGTCCACTAATATGATAACTAACACCTACTCCTCCTCCTCCTCCTCCTCCTCCTTCTTCCCCTCCTTCTCCCCCACACGTGGGTTTTAATACACATATGGCTGCATTTGTACAAGCGAAAAAGACAAAACAAATCATGCCGGTTCTCCTGTAGACTCATCCTTTAGGTTCTGTTCTGAACGTTATCTGGATCCTTTTCACCCCTCCTTTCTTTCCTTCATCCCTTAGTCTCTGAACCGAATATGCAGCGCTGATACTAAACGAGGTCATTGTCTTTTTCCCATTCCGCTGCGGAGAACGCCCTCTTTTTCCTTTTTTCTTTCTTTCTTTCCTGTTGTTGTTGTTGCTCTCGCATACGTGTCACTGGTTGAAATGGAAGGTAGGTAAAGCTCTGCCTACGCACGTGATGAGAATGTGACAAGCACCCTAGCCTGCGTGACATCAATGTTTCTCTCTCTTCTCTCTCTTTCTCCTACTTAACCAAATCAGAACCTTCGCTATGATTTCAATCTGAAAAGACTGGATTGTGTAGAGCTCTGGTTCTCCTCTTTCCTCTTTATCTTCATCCTGAAGTCCAATCTATCTCTCAGGTCCATCACTTCTTTTTTTTCTCCTGTTTTTGGTAGAATGCCTTCCTGTCTGTCCAACATCTCTCTGTCGGTGAATTAGACCATCCCCTTTTATGATTTTCACCATCATCAGTTCAACAGGTGTTTTCCAACCCGTGGTTGTGTGTGTTCCAATGATTCGGCTTCGTTGTCGTCTCTCTGCTGGAGAATGGCTCTTTCCTTCCGAAAGGGTGCTTTTGTTGTTTCCAAGACGATGGAGTATCGCAGGCAGCCCATGTTGTTGCAGACGCAGCAGTCAAACTCACTCCATCCTCGTAGATTTGTACATTTTTTCCCCACCTAATTAGGAGTGAGCTCCTGAATAGCCCTCTAAATTTAGAAATCGGTCCAAGATGTTGAAAAAACCGTCTTTCTCAGCGCTGGCGTTTGTTTTTCTGATAGCCCCAAACTAAAGATCACTCTGTGGCTTTTAGTGTGACTTTCTTCCTGTGTTTGTAGTGTTTGGTTACTACAGGGCGAAACTAGAATGTATTCTGCTGCAGATCAGTGGGGCGACCACGAACCACCTCTGGGCTAGAGGCTAACGCCTGAGGCTTCCACAGGACGAGGATCTCAGTTATGGATTCATTTAGAAAAAACCCAACAAAAATCCATGAATAACCAGGTGCGATGGCTAAAGTCGGGTGCTGCGAACTCCTTCCTCCTCCAGCCGTCAGGGTGGCTCCAATGAGCCAACAGGGTGATTCCGGTGTGGAGGAGGTATAAATGTTCAAAGAGACGTCAGAAATACCGACCTAAATCACTAACGTAATCACGTCAAGGCTGGTGTAGAAAACCAAGGATGGAGCCTGGTGTCAGGAGAGGAGGCTGTTTTTAGGGTCGGCGACAGGAACGCGTCACCAGGAGTCAAAAACACCCGAAAAGAGTAGGTGACTGGAAAACCAGTGGGACAAATACAGGCGTCCTGCTCAGTGAGTGTGTGTGTGTGTGTGTGTAGAGCGTTGACCTGAGAAACAGCGGGGCGAAAGCTGCCCCCTCTCCCCCCCCCAGCTCTCAGTGGTTCCTCTCTGCTCAGGGAGGTGGCCGGACCCCGAGGACGTGCTCTCTGTGCGGGGTTCCCTTCACACTGTGGTTCTGCTCTTTGCTTTTCTCTTCTTTTCCACTGATTTCCATGCATTGTCTCATGAGTCACTGACAGGGAAGGGTTTTGTGTCTTTTTCTCTTGCATTTTGTGAATCTAATGATGCACTTATGTTGCCCCACTTTTCCCTTTTCTTCATACCTTACCTACTAAAGGAGGGAATACCACTTTATTGGTAAGTGGATGTTAACCAGAAGGGAGTTAAACAAGAGTAACCATTATTTAAAAAAAAAAAAAAAGAAAGAAAATGGGTCGCTGTGCACATCTCAGCAATTGTCTACAGGAAAAAAAAATTTCCAGAAAACCATAAGCAGACAATTTGTTTTCTGATTCGATTGATTCAATTGTGATCTTTCTTTTGTTCCTTCCATTTCTGTGTTGTTCTGTCAAGTTGTCTTCTCTTTCTGTTTTGTTTCAATTTTTTCCAACCATTTCTTTAAAAAAAAACTGAAGAAGTCCTCTTTTTCTACTCTCAGAAATCTGTAGCTCTGTACTTTGATGCCTCTGCTCTTAAACTTATTTGACTTTTCTTTGTTTTTCCCCCCTCTTTCCCTCCTCCTATTTTTTGTTTGTTTGATTGTTTTTGCAATTATAATTTCTTCAACTCATTATGGTTTTGCATGCTAAGTACTGCATGCGCTGCACCATAGAGGACTATCTATAAGCCATATGGAGAAAACCTAGATCCTTTTCTTTTAGATGTTTACCTTCTTTTGGCAAGTACACCGTAGCACTGCCTCCACAGCCTGAAACATCTCTAACGCTCGCTTCCTCCTTCTTCTCTCTTCTTCTTCTTCTTCTTTCTCCTCTCCTCTGTCGGCCCGTGTTTCTCCGCAGAAGCTCCGTCTGTTGACCTCCAGCTCCGCAGGGGTCCTGAGAGAGCCCAGGCTCCACGGCGCCGCCAGCAGGAGCCAGACGGGACAGGCCGCCGCGGCTGGCGAGGCCGGGAGCGCCGACTGCAGGGGCGCCGCCGCGGGGAGCTCGTCGGGGAGGCGGCGGGGCCAGAGGGGTCACTCCCCCGCTGCGAGCAGTGACTCGGCCCACTCCCAGCACACCCACAGAGGGAGGACCTCACGCCATCAGAGGAGGTCGGCAGGAACCTTCTGCTGATATTTTCCTTCCGAACCTCATTTCTGAACCTTCTTCTCCCCCTCTTTTCCCTCTTGCTGCTGCAGGACAAAAGGTGGCCACTCCTCCAAGCGTCATCACCGCTCCAGTCGGGCGCAGGCGCACCACCGGAGCCCCTCGGCGTCGCCAGGGCGCCACTCGCACGCCTCCGGCAGGAAGAAGGAGGACTCCCGCAGCAAAGCCAACCCCCGGCATCGCAGCAGCTCGCTGAGCAGCAGACGTTCGTCGTCACGCTCCGCCTCCAGGGACAGAGCAGCCAGCAAGGCCAAGTCCCCCCACGTCAGGCAGAACCACTCCAGGTGAGGCCGCCGTCGCCGTCACGGCCGCTGGTCTCGGCTGACGGCGCCCGTTCTCATCCGGCCGCGGCCTCTGCCAACGGTTCTGTCGGAACAGGGAGAGGGAAAGCGCCAACCACTCCGACGCCGACAGCAGGGCTCGCCGCCGCTCGCGCAGCTACTCGCCCATTCGCAAGCGCAGAAGAGATTCGCCCAGTTTCATGGAGGCTCGCAGGATCACCAGGTGAGGCGTTTCAGGGCCTCCTCATACAGAGAAAAATGATCTGGAGGATGATGATGATGGAGGATGGGTCGTTGGTTTGGTTTTTTAATAAATAAGAACTGCTCTGAGCTGCTATGACCTCGGGTCTCGGTCTTCCCCTCCTGATGTGTAGGTGATTTCTTTAAAACTCGTTGTCATGACGCCCGATGTCATCCTTGTCCCAGACACGGGTGTCATGTTTGTCATTTCTCGCTCCAGTCCAAAAGGTTCTGACGCCCAGACAACAATGGGACGCCGCCGAGCTGCTGCAGGCTCGTTGCCCTGGTAACGGTTGCCGTGCAGCAGGATCCTGCAGGTCTGACTCCTGGAACTCGGATGAACAGCAAACCCATCAGAGGTCCCCTGAGTAAACATGGCCTCCCTCTGGCTACTGCTCATCTTTCTTCACCTCCACCTTCTGCCTTTTTTCTCCACACACAGAATCTCGCACTGACCCTGAAGCTGCGCCTGGCCGCCATCACACACTAACGCCGTAACACACACCGGCGTTGTGCAGATTAAACACCATCAAGGTTCAGCTGCCCCTTCTGCTGCTTAGAGAAAGAAAAAGCTTAACCATCAGCACTGCCGACATGGCAGGGTGACACACACACACACACACACACACACACACACACCGTGTGGCAGCAGCAGCGCCTTGATAGTGTTTTTCTCCGCACTGCTGGCTGTTGATTCTTTTTCAGCCTCCACTGGGAGGAAGAGTGTGTTTGAATGCTCATTATCTTGCAGGAACTACTACCAGGGTGGCTATTAACAAGGCAATCAAACAATCTAAGCATCTCTCAGACTAACTGGAATTTTCTACTCTGTGTGTGTGTGTGTGTGTGTGTGTGTGAATGTGTGTATGTGTGTGTGTGTGTGTGGTGTGTGTTTTTTTGTGTGAGAGAGAGGTGCAAGTGTGTCTTTTTACCTCGCGTTGCTGGACTGTTTCTCACCCTGCGTCGATCGTGTTTCTCCTTTAACTCCACCAAATCTTGTATTAACACCTCACACACCCGACCCTGACGCTAACCCATCAGGCCGTTCGTTGCTCCGCCCGCGCCTGTAACGCTGCGTCCTCCTCCCGCAGCGCACGCAAGAGGCCCATCCCGTACTACCGGCCCAGCCCGTCCTCGTCCAGCTCCGAGAGCAGCCCCTCCCGCTCCAGCCGCAGCCGCAGCTACAGCAGCTACAGCCGCAGCAGGAGCCACAACCGGAGCTACACCCGCAGCCGCAGCCGCAGCTGGAGCCGCAGCCGCAGCCAAAGCAGAAGCTGGAGCCAGAGCAGGAGTCGATCCCGCAGTCACCACAGCTACAACAGCCGCAGCAGCTACGACAGCCCGGGATTCTGAGCCCCGGGCCCGGGTTTCAGGCCTCCTCCCACACAGAGCCTGGACCAAAGCGGAGAACCACGTGCGTGTGGCCGCCTTCGTCCATGTCTCCGCCTGTGGAAGGAGGTGAGGGAGGTGGGATTCACACACGTGGCCCCGCAGTCTCATTCGGTAGAGCCCAAAGAACAACATCTCGCTGAGCACTTTCATTCCTCCGCTTTCACCAAGCAACCAAAAAAAAGAATGAATTCCTGGGGAAGTAATATACCACTCTGTAAATACATACAGTTATTCTAACGATGGAAGGAATCAAAAAGAGGACGCGTCAAGGCTGACTCACTCAATCCTGACTTTCTGTTATCATTATTTTACTCCTCCTCGTGGATTCCTCTTCCATTTGGGCGCAGAGATCAACACACACACGAGAACAAAGACTTGTGAGGGTTGGACCGGAGGCAACGGAGGACACAGAAACCACTTTTTTAAAACGATCAAAACTGTATTGTATAGGTTTGTCTGTATGGATGTTTCAGCTTTGTGAACTATGCACTGTACCCTGTCTAGTTTGAGGATGCTCCATAGCATGATGCATCAGAAGGACCTGCAGCGTCACCAGAGGACGCGCCCGTCCCCTGTCCCCGTCCCCCCCCCCATCCCCTCGCTGACATGTACAGTAGGTTTGCAGATGCAGCAGAATGGGGTGATGAGAAAAATGTATTATTACCCTTGACATTTGTTAATCTGTTTATTTATGTTGGGTGATCCAGTGTGTCTGTGTGAGTGTGTGTGTGAGTGTGTGTGTGTTTGCAGTGACCGCTGCACCCGTCTGTATGCACAGGAAAGCCCTCATGCACGCTTTTCTGTTGACCGCAGCTGTTTGTATTTCAGTCGTATTTATTGATTTATTTATTTAAGTTATTTATTTATTCGTGGTTTCGCCACATGACCCGAGTCAGTCGTCTACGGAGCAGAAACGGCCCCCCGTGGGTGGGTCTCGCTGCTGTGGGTCTCTGATTTACAGCCTGTTTGCTCCTGGGTACTGGTAGCTGTGGTTCAGGCCACCGTGGCTCTGCCTGTGCTGGGGAGCAGCACCACTCTGGAATCGTACCCGTGTTTCCATGTGGGCGGATACCAACCTGGCCATACGATCAGGGAATCACGCTTTCAGTCTTCCTGACCATCTGTCCATGTTAGTGTTACTTCTCCGAACCCTGATATTCAGCAAGCCTGCTGGTTTATTCTTTCCAGCCACCCCCCCCCCTCTTTGGTTCTATGCGTCATTCTTTGTAATGTAAAACTTATTATACCTAATAATAAACAAACATGCATAAATAAAGTCATTTTCACATGCTCTCGTTTCGTGTTATGCAGATGCTTTGCAGGATCTCACAAGTATTAAATTATAAAGTAAATTATTCTGTTGTTGGTGAATATATGGTCAGATGTTCTGACTTGGTCTTCAGAGGCACCTTTAGGCACAGCAAGGTAAAATGACTGTGCAGAATGAGCTTCAAGGTGGTGGGTTCGAAACCTGGGAAGATTCCTTTTGTGCTCCGAGAGCTCGATTCACACGTAGAACAAAACAAGCAACATGAAACAAACCCGAGAAGTTTTAGCTTGTGGATTTATTGTCCATTTGGCCTTTTTAAAAATTCCTTACATAGTTAACTAAAGACTGAAAAATAACAGTTCCGATACAAGTCTTGGCAACAGTTTCAACCCTGCTAAGATCTGGTCCAATTAGTTTCCTTGTTTTATCTCTTAAGCTAAAATACAAACCTGTCCTCTGGCTCTGATTGCATTTTCTAGCTTTTATATGTTTAACTAACTTCAGGTGCACAAACATAGACGTATGGGGACGTGGTGATAAAGCCTAAAAACGAATTTTCTGTACAATGACAACACATTCTACAGTACAGTATATAGTGATGAATTACTGCAGTGTGTCCTTGACCATACCACGGTGCCTCATCTCCATCAGACGTCAGATTTATCCAAACTAATTTGTTGTATATTCAGGATCAGAAGAAAAACAAGACCCAGCACTTGATCCTCGACCCACCTCCTTGTTCCTCGTTTCTCCTCCTCGGTTCCTCGTTTCTCCTCCTCGGTTCCTCGTTTCTCCTGGTTGTCCTCATCCAGTTGGCACGGGTACTTTTGTCCACGGGGCCACTGCCCCAGGCTTGTGGCATACTGAGAAAGGAGAAGAGCAACAATGATTTATCTCCATGGCAAAAGTCTATCGACCTAAGTACACAGCCAAAGAATGTGTGTATTTATCAGCCCTTCCGCTGGAATAGTCTTAAAGTAGCTAACCAGGTTAACATAACAACAGATGGGCCTGGCTGGGTTATTTACACTTCTGTAGGAACTGCACATCCACAACAACAAACAGTATAAAGCCCAGAGGGTCTACTAGTTTAAACTTTAGCTTTCATTGGAGTAGCTGTGCTTGAACCAATATTTAGAAGTATGGTGAGTGATAATACATTGATATAAAAAGGAAATGCAGAGCAAAGTGAGGCTAGCTACACACAGGAAGGTCGCTGGCATTATTAGCATTGATTAACTTGTATTTCCAAATGATCTAGTACATTTTGATTATACTGAAATTCAAAACACATATACCACTAACAAGGCCATGTCTAATGTCTGGTGGTAAATAATATTACTACTCACTATACCTTTATAAATCGAGGAGGTCGCTCAACGAGGCTATCGGTAAACCCAGGGGATTGAGGTCACGTGAGGTCCCCCTCGACGCCATTTTTGGTCTCCTTAGTGGGCGGGGCTTGGAAGGCCACTTGGCCGGGGCCTTTCAAAATAAAGGTCCTGTCCCTCGCCGTGCGTTAACGTTGCCATCAGTCCTTGACCAATAAACAATCACGACAAAAGATGTACTGGAGAAAACGCACCTGGGTCTTCAACCGACTCAAAGTATGTGACACATACACACACACACACACACACACACACACACACACACACACACACACACACACACACACACACAGGGGAAACAAAAGGCAGTAGCTGCATATGTAAATACTGCAGTGCACCACAGAGGAACCGAGAGGACAGGGGAGACAATAGGGACCAAGGAGGGGGGTCAGTGCCTTTTAGACTTGGACCCCAGGATCAAGAGGCAAGAATAGAGGGTATTTAAGATGTTAATTAAGGACAGGAGACAGATGAGGAAGGGGGGGACACAAGACAGTAGGGGGTGGTTAGGAGAAACAGTACCATTTGTTTATGGACTTCAGGATTAAAGGGGTCTCTGATTAGGTCAGAGTCAGGGGCCGGAGGAGGAGGGGAGACGAGATAGAAAGAAGTGAGAAATGTCTTGGGGGTTGGGAGACGTTCCTAATATACACAGACAGCTAAGAATTCCAAAAAACAAGCAAACTGTAATTGTATTTTGTGTGCAGTGATGATACATTCTGTAGGATGCAGAGCTGGTCTGAGGTGAGCTGAGCCAGAGCGGCGAAACACACACAGGCAAGACAAAAGCAAGTGATCGCGTGTGTGGATACAGCAGTGCACCACAGAGGAACCCAGAGGGCGGGGACACAGCGGAGCCTAAGGAGGGGGTCGGTGCCATTTGGACCCAGGGGGCAACAGTAGAGGGTCTTTTGTTAAGCATGGTAATTGACGACAGGAACCAGAGGACAAAGGGGGGACACAGGACACCTGGGGGTGGGATGGAAAACAATACCATTTGTGCACAGACCTCAGGGTTACGGGGGCCACTGATTAGGGTTAGGGTCAGGGGTCAGCGGAGGAGGGGAGGTGAGATGGAAAGAAGTGAGAAATGTCTTGGTGGTTGGGAGACGTTCCTCTACACAGACGCTCCCAAGAGAGCATTAGATGAAACAGTTTTATAAACAGGAAGACACTCCTGTTGTAGGTGGAGGACAACTAAAAACCTCAACAGCCTTTCTTCTCCAGGGTCAGCGACTGAATAAACAGCTAAGAAAAGCCATCACCCACCTAACCCTGATATTCTAATGAGACGGGGCCTATTTTAACCTCTGGATGTTCTGTATTTAGGGACTAATGTCATGGAGGCGTTGTGTCGTGACTAATCTATGAGAACATTCACTCCAGGGTGAACATTCAACATTCAACTCTCCACATCCCTTTAGTGATAAGTAAGTGGATTTTAGACCTTTTTAGACTAATCGTAGCTGACTGAGACTAGAAGATGCGTCCGATGTTTCGATTCGCAGACCCTGTCAGTAAAACTCTCATTAGCAGATGTACAGAGTGATCTCCCAGGAGCTTTCTGGATTCTTCTGACGGGAGGAGGGCGGAGCGGGGGAGGACGGGCTTATCTCCTGGGCAGTACTGGGCAGCTGCCACTGGGGGAGGGGCTGGATTCCATCAGCCTGCCACCATTGCTAGTAATAGAACTTCTAGCCCATTCCACAAACTTGTGGAGGGGCTGAGCTGAGGCTTCGGGGGCAGATGGGAGGACTCTGCTGATGGGGGTGGTGCATAAAAGCTCTCAACCGAGAGGCTTCCAGCACTTCAGACTCGGACGCCGCCTGAACACAGCAGCCATGGCTGAGAGACGCATCCCCTTCACCATGATCCGGACCCCCAGCTGGGACCCATTCCGCGACTGGCACCAGCACAGCCGGATCTTCGACCAGGCCTTTGGAATGCCGGCCCTGCTGGAAGATTTGAGCACATTCCCCAACGCCCACTGGCCCGGGTATGTACGGCCTTCCATCCTGGCCCCGGATATGGGTTTCATGGTGCCCCACGGGGTGTACCCAGGGGCCGCCATGGCCCAGCAGGCCCGGGCGCTGTCCCGCCAGGTGAGCAGCGGCGTGTCGGAGATCAAGCAGACCCCAGAATCCTGGAAGGTGTCCCTGGACGTGAACCACTTCTCACCTGAGGAGCTGGTGGTGAAGACCAAGGACGGAATGGTGGAAATCACCGGTGAGTCCTCCAACAATGACTTCCTCCTCTGTTCTTTTATTAAAAACCAAAACCAAAAACATGAACAGCATTCGCTCGTCTGCAGCTGATATCTCAAACCAGGACCCAAAGTGGGAGTTGTTGGATATCAGGCACATTTTTTGATGCTTTGAAGGTTAATCGACGTTACAAGTTTGGGGATCCCTCCACAAACAGAGATCAGAGCGCAGCACGACGCTGCTGAGGTGTTATGTAATATCATGGGACAATGTGCTGACTTCCAGCCATTTCCCCTCGTCCGAAGGGCGGATGCGCCTGGCTGCAGGCCCGTTAAAGCAGCGTGCAGACTCCAACGGCTGTGGATAGTTGCGGCTGCAGCAAAACAGGCAGAAGCCTGCGAGGAAGCGGTGCCTCGGTATCGCGCCCACTCTGCGTCTGCAGCTCTAAAAGGACTCATCCTCGTCCTAGTGTCCCACACTTGACGGGGACAAAATGTCTCTGCACAGCTGCCAACAGGCAAGAACTCTGGAGGTAAACAAAGGCCAGGATTCAGGCCAAGTGGAACCTGCTGCCCCTGTTTGTGCTGTATCACCAGAGAGATCAGGAATATTCTGGCGGACGACAGCCTCAGCTCCTTTTACGCCGGCCCCAATCACAGAATCGCTTGAGGGTCGACGAATCTCCCTATTACCATGGAAAAATCTGCTGTCCTACCTCTGTCCTCTCTGAGGCTCGTTGTCAAAATAAACATGGCCAGAAAGAGGGGCCGTGTTTCAGCAGCAAAGCCTCTCTTCTTAGCTGATTGGCAGGGCTGCAGCAGCAGATAAAAATACCTGAAGCCTCAAATCTCCGGACAGCCGTTGTGCTTGTGTCCAGAGTCCACACAGCTGGTGAATATGAGCTACTAAAGCAGCTCTGCAGGAATCATCTTCTCAAGAAGCCGCATCTTCTGCAGAAAAAGGAAACACTGATCTGACATCACTGTGGAGCAGTTTGAGTAACTTTAAGTGATAGAGAATCTAAAAAACTCGTTTCATGTGACTCAAATGTGTCACTTTCTTAATTTTGTCACTTATGTTTCCTTTTTGGAAGCACAAGCAGGACGCGTTCTTGAAACAACTGAGCCACCAAAACAGATTTTTGCCCACACTGGTGCAGATTTCCTTCATATTTAGACTAAAATGTGCTCTCTGTTGTCTTTCAGGCAAGCATGAGGAGAGGAAGGACCAGCATGGTTTTGTGTCTAGAACCTTCACAAGGAAATATACGTGAGTATTTTAAAAGTTTACTGATAATAACCTTGAGTAAAGGTAACACACAAAATGACTTAAACTATGTTTTATATTGGTAAATATTAGTACGGGCATGACTTATTGCGTCAAACCCAAATGAGCTGTAATATACAAAATCGCCACCGGGTGGGGCTAGTTCACCGATGGGCTCAAAGCCGACATTTTCATGCGGCATCGTTGACACTGTTTTAAAACTATATAATACATTTCTAACGACAAGGATCGGCTTATTGTTAATATTCTTAGACTGGAATCAGTGGAAAACTGAATTCCAAAGAATACCATCAGAGCACAGAAAGCCACAGGTTGGTCTGTGACCATGCTGGTGCGTCTCCACGGTGACCTGAGTGGTCCTCTGCTGGGTCCAGGCTGTGGAGGCTGCTCACAGCCCAATTTCATGCTCTGGAAAGCAGCAGCGTCCTCTGTCCGAGCTGGACTCTGCTGCCATCCAGGGGCCACCTACCCACACACACCACACCACACACACACACTCAGGGACAGGCTTGAGCGCTGCCTCGGACTCACCTGGGATTCTTTCTTCTTCCCATCCTTCTCCCCAGGCTTCCTTCCACCGTTAACGTGGAGAAGGTGACTTCCTCCCTGTCCCCTGAAGGGGTCCTCACCGTGGAGGCCCCTCTGAACGTGCCCGCCATCGAGTCTTCAGAGACATCCATACCCGTCACTGTGGACAAGAAGGCTGTGGAGCAGAAGTAGGAGGAGAGACGGCCCAAAGACACACCTCACCCTCACCCCATCCACACACCGTCCAGATGAAGAGCACTCACCTTCCTCTGCCTCTCAGCTGGCTCCGGCCAACACATCTGCAGCGCGGCCATATGTCTGCTCCCGCTGCTGCCCTCTCATCTGAATCCAGAGAAATCGGAGCTCAGCATCACCTGCACACACACACACACACACACACACACACACGTGTCCCATTCCCGTGGAGTCCTCTTCATCACGCAGGAGGTGTGGTGTTCACTTTCCAAAGCCAGAAGCCGAACAGAAGATCATCCGGACTGACCTGGATCATCTGCAGGCACCATTTTTTAGCGATTACTGTAATTAACAAACAAAATAAAAGCCGAACAAACACTCCCAGTCGTTTCGAGTGTGTTTACCCTGATGACATCAGTCTGTTGTCTAAAGGCAAAGAAAATAAAATGCTAAAACCTAAAGTAAATATCCCGTAAGCAGTGGTTTAAGGATAAAGTGACAGGATTAAAAAAGGAGTTCTTTTTATTTTTAAAGTAGGTTTTGATCCAGCAGGATGGGCTGCAGCTGTGAGGCTCAGATACACACACACACATTAGACTTCCACAGTTTTGCCATGTTTAAATCCTAGTTTTTAGTTTGTCATATTTAGTTTAGCATACATAAACATGACTTAAAAGTAATTATTCTGAATTAATTTTTTACGCACGTGTCCCTTTTCTCTTGTGTATTTTTTTTAAAAAGCGCCTCTATAAGGCCACAGTCAGATCTCACAACAATAATCTCACGAGGTCGTCTATGTCATCTATCAGGCTGGGTCACCAGAAACACTCCTGAAAGAGAGCTGATGTGTGTGTGTGTGTGTGTGTGTGTGTGTGTCATAACCGCTGATAAAAGTTCGCCACAAAGCCAGCATCTGTCTCTGTAGCTTATTGAATTTAGAGTCTGAATCATCACAGGAAACACACACACACATCTCACATCCTGCTCATGTATCGAGAGATGGCTGTGAAACCCGTGTGTGGGGTGTGTGTGCATGAAGGTGGTTGGTGTCTGAGGCCGCAGGGTGGTGCTGGGACCAGTCCTCGCTGCTGAGAACCATCTGGGGTGGGGGGGTGGGTGAGCCGTGGGTCTGTTGGTCGTCTGCTGCTTTTCATCACTCCTTTTTCTCGTTCCTCCGTGTCAACTGGCAGTCACTGGTGCCACGTGCCAGCCCCTGGATGCACGTTCTGGGTCCACTCCTGCAGGGGGGCTCTATTTATAGAAGCCTCTGCTATGCACCAGGCCCCAGCGTGGCAGGCGTGAGCTGGTGCCAGCCCCGCCCCCCCTGCTGACTAATTAGCTCAGATCTTTCTGCTCTATTAGTTTACTTCACCTCCAACTGCAACTTTGCGCGCTGACGATCATGTTGGGCGTGCATCCGTGGGATGTGGGCGCTGAGCGCTGCCGCTCACAGGAGCCAGACAGGCACCGCCTCGCAGCGAGGCAGCACTTTCCCAACCACTCCGCGTTTCAGCGTCTCCTCGTCCGTGAGTCACCGTTTCCTCCCGCTTTAATGCAGGCCTCAATTATTCATGGCCATCCTCGTCGACCCAGCAGCCACCCGGCCCTGAACCCAGCAAAGCGCCTGCAGTGAGAGGCTGTTTATCGCCAGGCTGATGAGGATTGGACATCCTGGCCGCTCTCAGGCCGACAGGAGAGGCTCTCGTGTGGCACCCGAGTACCTCACATGGTTCTGGGCTGAATGGATACAAGCACATCTACTCTGCACAACAATGGGAGGAAGGCCATGTTCCAGGACTGGTTCCCGATCGTTTTGGGGGGTTTTTTAGCTCTCTGTTTCTTTACCAACACCCCAGCAGCAGGTTGAGAAGGATCTAGACTCTTCATCTTCCAGGTTCCTCCAGGTGAGGAGGACTAGGACTATCTTTATCTATATATATGCTTTGATGCAATGATCTTCTAGTTTCCTCCTAACGAGCTGCAGAAACAGTAACATAATGTAGAAAACGAAGACTGTGTTAAACGAGGCCTTGACTTCACCACCTGAAAACCTTTACCTTCTCCCGTTATTGTTTCCATTTCCGCCTTTGGCCTCTCTTGGACCCCGGAACCAACTCCAGCAGCACTGGGGTAGGTGCTTCCCAGGTGGCTTCAGATGGAGGAGTTTTATCCGCCCCAACAAGCAGTCGGTGTCAAAGTCGCCTAGAAACGCCGTCTTGGTTTTCGGGCTGTAACGGGTCTATTTACTTCTTTGACTATCGTGCATTTCTATTATGGAGGAAACACACCAGCCTGTGTGTGTGTAGCTGCATACACTTTAAAGAAGGACCGCTTTTTTGCCACCCTTACCAAGAACTGCATGTGACCATGGCGTCTCCGTAACAGATCAATTTATTGTTAACAATCACTGTTTTGGTAAAGCGTACTTCAGCAAATGGAGGAAGGTCAACACAGATTAAAATGAGACCTAGCTAACAATCGCAATCAAAACCAAATAAATAAAAAAGAATCCAATTAATGCCTAGTAATTACATGTTGGTATGAATACAGAACATCTACAGTATAAGTTAATAAATTGAAGCTACGGTATAAATACATCACCAGCATGCACAGTATTGTATTATGGAGAATATTGAAGCAGTTTTCATCTCACACGAAGAAACAGGATGATAGGCGAAGTGCACTTCAGTGGCGACCAAGAGGCTCGCAGACATACAAACCCAACGCTGCTTCACCGACCGCATCCACCCATCACCCCCTTTGGTAACCAGCTTCAGTTCCAGGGCTCGACTCCTAATGTCAGGAAAGCTAGCGTGACGTAAGGGTGGGTTCGCGTTAAGTGCTTTATCGTCATATTATTGGTTTTTGGTTTTTTTTCCTTTTTTTTTTTAACCATGTGGTGTCAAATTTTCTGGGGACTACACAATTTTTCCACGACCACGAGGAGCCGAGAGAACAGTGACGACAGTACTGACAGGAAGTGGTAGGTGTCCAAAAACGGTTAATTTATTTATTAAAGCACATCAGCACATGAGAGGGACCAACGGCACTAAGTTTACTGGAATCTGGTCTTTTTAGTTACAGCATGACTCAGCTGGACACACACCTGACACAAAGCAAACAGAAACACTTCTCTTTTCCCGCGTCATTCTCAATCAGAGACGACCGACCTGCCGTTGGCTGGACGGCCGCTGGTGGCGCATCTAAAGGTGGAGCGGAGTCACGCCAGGAGGTCTGACGCCGTCTTCGTCCTGCCCGCCGCCGCCCCGCGCCAGGCCGTGTGGCGGGCCCGCCATCGCGCCTCTCCTCCGCGGCTAACGTGCTCGATGAGACCAGTCCCTGCCAGCGCCGAGGCTCCGTTCCTCAACAGTCACACTGATGAACGACAAACTGCTTGCTTCTGAAGTGGTATTTTGGCAAATGCTGCGGAGGCGACCGAGAAGGGGATTGGTTTCTTTTTTTTCGTACTCTAGGTTACGTTTAAAACCAATTTGTTTTGTTTTTTTTAATCCATCCTTCTACATTTTTTCCTGCTTAAATTTGTTGAAAAATAAAGAACAGCAGCCGTGTTAGTACCATCGGCTAAAATGGACGCCCGTGATCTGCGTCCCGCGTCCCGCCCCCCCCGTCCCCCCCCCTTTTTTTTGAACATTTCTAAGAACTTTAAACTATTATTATCATTATTATTATTATTTTGTCTTCATTTCGTGAGCGCACATGTTGTGTTGTTTTGGCAGAATGAGGTCTCGGACTCTAGTTGTTGCCTTCTCCTCCCTCGTCGTCCTGCTGATCGCTCGTCCACAGCGTCAAGTTGTCTCGTAGCAGCTGCATGATGAGAGTGGAGTCTTTGTAGGAGTCCTCGTTGAGGGTGTCCAGCTCGGCGATGGCGTCGTCGAAGGCGGTCTTGGCCAGGAGGCACGCTTGCTCCGGGGCGTTCTGGATCTCGTAGTAGAAGACGGAGTAGTTGAGAGCCAGGCCCAGGCGGATGGGGTGGGTGGGCTGCATGTGCTCTTTGCTGATCTCGTGGGCCTCGTTGTAGGACTTCTCGGAGGACTCCACCACCGAGGCCCTCTTCTCCCCCGTGGCCACCTCGGCCAGGTAGCGGAAGTAGTCGCCCTTCATCTTCAGGTAGAAGACCTTGCTTTCGTGCTGCGTCTCGTTGCAGTTCTTGATCAGGAAGTTGTCCAGGAGGTTGAGCACGTCCTGGCAGACGGCCTCCAGCTCCTTCTCGATCTTTTCCCGGTAGGCCCGCACCATCTCGATCTTCTTCTCGTTACCGTCCGTGGACGTCTTCTGCTCGATGCTGGAGATGACGCGCCAGGACGAGCGCCTGGCTCCAACCACGTTCTTGTACGCCACCGAGAGGAGGTTCCTCTCCTCGTTGCAGAGCGGCTGATTGAGCTCTGTGACCTGAAGAAGCAGAAAAGCAGCAAAGACAGACGTTGGACATTTATCCACGAGTCATTGGAGCCACGGCCAGAATCTCGCCTGATCCCGGACCAAAACTCCCGGGCTGAACCTTTAAAGCGGCCAAAGTAAACTGTCCCTAAAGCTCGCTGATGTCATCTTCTGAGCAGGGCTGTGATTGGCTGGCCATGACGCTGAAGGCTGTTTTGTTTGGCCGGCGCTCCGGCTGGCTGGGGGAGTTAATCCCCCACACCCCACTGGGACGCTGCAACACAGGCATCTTTACAAACGATTCTGAGAATAAAGCCTATTGTTACTTCCTTCTTTAGCACAGACAGCAAAGCTGGGGGGCCTGGCCAATCACGCGGAGCGGAGCAGCGGCGGCCGCTCCCTGCGTCCGCGGCCATGCCACCGAGTACCAGCGTAGAGAAAAGAGGCTTCCTGCGGTCTGCACCCTGGATGTCAGCTCCGGCAGCAATCACAAATGGCCCGTCCTCCTGAAAGGCAGCCATGTTGTACGCAGGGGAGGGTGAGCGACAGCCGGTGATGCCGTCTCCTGTTCCCGTGGAAACGGAAAAATCTGCTCATTTGTCAGCCAGAGATGATGGAGAGAAGGCGGTGGAGAGCAGACAGAGCTGCTCCTGTCCTGGGCAGAACCTACTTAACCACCTCTTGGTGCTGGGAAATGGTGACCACGCCCCACGAGCGACCACACGACAAGCGGAGCAGGTAAACCTGAGGAGAAACTCGAAACTCTGAGATAAAAACCACCATCCATTCATTTGGAAGCTCATTCCAAAGCTGCTGAAGTCTACCGACGCAGCGCCGAGCTGGACCGTAGGCTCGTGCCCGTTAAGGAGGACCTCCGCGCAGTCGCATTTCATACCGAGATAAACATGCTGAACTCTGTACTGCGCACGTACAAGCACCAACCACATCTATTGCATAATGATCACCCTTGGGAGTACCGGAGGACGTCACCCTGCTTCCTCCCGTTAGTCGTCTCGGAGGCGCAGACGTGAATCTGTCGTGCGGGCTCTAACGAGGTCTACGCTACGAGCTCCACAGAGCTGGAGCGGCAGCCAGGGAGATCACACCGCCAGGGTCAAACGGCGTGGCGGTGAAAACACAGCCGCCTTTGTCTCCCAAGGGTGACGGACGCCGCGCTGCTTGGGCGATGAGTCCTCTCGTGACTCACCCTTGAATGTCTGAATGACGGGACAAACAAAGGCCGGGCGGAGATCCATCTTTTCCTCCCGGACAGCTCTCAGCGCTGCCGCTAACGCACAAGAGAGACACAAAAAATCCCCAAGTACGGAGGGAGCGGAACCATTTCCTTTCACACTGGATGGATAACAAGGACGCGGCCCACCTGACGTCATCTGCAGCGCCAACAGAAGACAAGAGCATGCTAGGAGGGGGTGTGTGTATTAGCACTGTCAGCATTTAGCAGCTACTTGGAGCTGTGCTACAGGACCCTAGCTCATTTTATTATCATTGAAAACACAAAACAGGCTGATTCCACAAGCTGATTGACACAAAACAAAGGGAATTACAGAACCGGCATGACGGGTGGAAAAACTACCAATTATCTTTTTTTTTAAGCTCAAAGCCTCACCAAAAGCTAAACTCTCGGGCTGTTGCGCGCTGGTACATGTGGCACGTATTACCGAAGCCCTTATCACACACGCACCCTGAGCCTCACTTCCTGGGTCCTATATCTTACAGAGGAGCTGCATTTGGGTATTTTTATCTTGGCTTTGAACAAGCTGGCTCCCTTTTTAGACTCCCGTTTAGTGCACGTGGAAAAACGCAGGAGCCTTCAGGAGGAGTCCTCGTCTAGACGGATAAAATCTGGGATCCCGTAATGATGATCTGTGGAGAAAGATTGTTCTCGTCGTCTGACAGCAGGCACACCAGGTGCAGGTCAGCCGCTAATCAGCGACACGCCGAAATCAGTGAGATCTGATGGGAGGGTTGCGGGGACGTGTTGCGGCAGGCAGGTACTGGTGCCATCATGAAAGGCGATCCAGGGCGGTGTAATCTGCAAAAACGCTCATCAAAGAGAAAAAAATGCAAAGAATTTTACACCTCCTGAGGGGAAGTACCTCCTTCCGTCAGAATAAAAGACCCCACACTCGTTGAAAAAGGAGATTTGCCAAACGTCAGGACCAAACTGGAGGACCCAAAGGTGCAGGTGATGGACAGCAGTGACCGGGACACATCTCACACACCAGAAATGAGTAAAGGTGGAGGTTTCTGGACGCCTTTAGGGCTCAGACGTGAACCCAGAGTCACAAGAACGCATATTCAGAAAGGGAAGTGCAATGATTCCCAAACTTCATGATGAGAAAGTCTAACGTTCACTCCTCCAAGCTCTACAAACGCACGTTTGGAGACTCCAAATCCGTTTTTCTCTTGTTATTAAGTGTGCTGTCATGCCTCCCACAAGGCGGACCAGCCTACTCGTTCCCACTGCTTCCAAAATTCTGATCGCTCCCGCAAACAGATTCTCTTTGATGTGCATCGAGTGCAAAAACACAGGAGCCAGGATATTATCTCATCCCGGTCGACCAAATCAAGTCGTAACCCAGCATTCTCGACTCACAAGTTGGTATTTCATTACCTTAATCAGACACCCGAAGGTTCAGAAATGACTGAGTCGATGGAGGACTGAAGGAGGCGATGATGGGACATGATCTCCTCTCCTCCTCCTTATTCTCCCAATGTGGCGCAACCACTGGACGCTGCTGTGGGACAACCAGCGCTTCTCCAAATAAAAGCACTTTTTGCTCCGCCAGGATGGTCTCCGTCTGATAGGCTGCCCCGCAGCCAGCGCTGCGTTTAAAGACGATCGGCACGAGCCGATCAGCTGCAGCACTGCACATCTCAATCGTCAATCCACCGAGCGGAAGGACGCCGGGGAACAGTCCACTCAGCTCATTAGGCATGATGGAAGACTTGGCTCCGAGCGCCATTCACGTCCGAAGACAAAGACGTGCCTCCCAACAAAAAGAGTGTGTGGTGTGGAGTCAGCACACGATGCGCGCCCCTGGATCGGCGTGGCTGCACGTCCACAGGCAGCGGGCGTGGGGACGGACTTCATCCGACCACCCGCTCTAGGATACGTTAAGGCTAAAATCTGAAAATGGAGCCCCATCGAGTACATCTCTGAGCCATCTCTGCTGGTGCATATTTCATCGACACGACGCAGCGCAGAGGGAATGTAGGCCGACCGGTGGGACGGGATCTTACAAATCGTTGAGCAGGACTATTCCGCCCTCTTACCTGCTGTTGCTATGGTACCTTGTCTATCAGATGCTCTGTGAAGGTCTGCCGTTTACTATTCAGAGAGACCGAACCCATGGATGGAGCGGTCACTCTGCCAATCAGAACAGGAGCTGACGTGATTCAAAATGGCCGCTGGAGCACGCAAACGATATCGCTTGGCAATCATTTGTACTGAAATACAGTTAAGACCTAAGTCTGAAGTGGACGCTGATGCTCAAGGATTAACTCGATCCAATGAGGTCAAACCGGGCTCAATAAATCAGATCACACGCAGTTATGAGCGAAAGGATGAGAACGGTCTGTTACGGTCCAGACGGGTAAATAAAAACGCAGTGCACCTAGGATTAACAACGCCGTGGTTTCATAAAAATCCATTCTTGCTGCATTATTATGAAACTTTTTGTTTGCAAAGTAGCAGGAAGTGTACATTCTGATAATTCATCACTGCGAACAATCTGCTCCTTTAAAAGCCGGAGGAGCCGGCCACTTTCGCTGGAGCAGCTCTGACAAACGAGTGGCTGCGATAAGCAAACGGCCGAGGCGCTGTGTGACATAACAGCCTCATTAGCTATGCATACTGTACCACTGAGGTCAGCCACTCGGAAACTGACCTCTAAAGGTCAACTCAAATGAATACACAGGTTTTGAGAGAGTGTGTTTCCAAGATGTACAACTTCCTGGTGATGTCATGCATAACCCCACCCAGAAGCTGCTAGCCTCTCATGCCGATGGTGTCAGAGGTTATTGGGTTCAAAAACCGCGTCTTTTCTCTGTGCCATCATTTCCATCCTGATGGAGGGAGGGGTCCGTTTTGGTCCCTTTGTCTGCCGATAGCGCCGGTGCCTCGTTGTGAGCCAGCGCAGTCCTCCTGAGATGAGCGGCACCCTCTGGTGCTGCTGCTTCCAAAGGGCCCCGGGGCAGTAACCGTGTCTGCGGCGGCGAGGGATTCCCCCGAAGCGAGGGGCGAGGCAGCAGACACACCCCGCTGGCCGCCACTGCAGAGAGACTGACTGGGTGAGGGGCGGCTCTCTTCTCTGACTCGGCATAAATGCTGCCGAGGATGGGCGGAGCGCGGCCCCCCTCTGGTATCGCCACTACGCCCTGGTTGTATAGAGCAGCCGCACACGGCACGGCCCTTTCCGTGAGCCGGCGGCTCGCTTGATGGCCACTGAAGCTAAAGCTAATGTAAGAAAGGAAGAATCCACTCGTTTTTATCTGTATCAGTGCAGGTGGGTGGATTTCACCCACCTCCTTCGCATCCATCCGTCCTTGTCTGCATAGATTTGCAGGGAGACAGCTGTAACGATGAAACCCCCCCTAAAACGCTGCACGGCGGGTGGGCCCAGTGCTGCATCCTGGCAGATGCTGCGGCACGCCTCTGGAAGCGGACCTGCTGGAGGAGGATGCAGGGACGTGCATCCAAAACGCGCCCGTTTGTTGCAATATGACATCCGTTGCACGCCATTCCTCCACCCAACACCTCCATCTGAAAGGTGCTGGGTTCCTGTTTCACTGCTTCTGCGCAAATCGATCCCGATCAACCTTCAGCCAACATTGTTCTTTCCAATGCACCAAAATGTGGACGGAGGGGAGAGACAGGCGGCTGGTTGGCGGCACACGCCAACGAAAGCGCAATTCAGAGTAAAAGAACACACATATTTCTCTGTTTTACGGTATTTGGCGGATCGTTTCAAGCGCAGCATCTTTGGAAGCGAGGCGGCGGGGTGCGATCCTGCCACCACCGACCTTTCTTCCTCTCTCTGCTCTGCCAACATGCGCCACTCTCGACGCCTTATTTCGGGTTATTCGGAGCCTTCGGGGGGGCCGGTGCCGTTTTCCGCTCGCTTCCTCCCCGCCCGGGCGACCCGCGGAGGCACCGCCCCAAGACCCGACAGTCGCAGCTCAGCCCGGCCGCAATGAAAGCCACCACTTTCACCCAGACTTGCATTTTCTAACCCGCCGTCGTCTTATCGAAGCAAAAGTACCAGCAGATTAAAAAAAGGGGGAAAGGCTGAAACGTGAACACGGGCTCCGCAGGCCCGGAGCTGTTTGAACGGACGTGGGCCACCCCTCCGGACCGTCCCTACTCCTGCTTCAACGCCCCTTTAGTCGTGGGTTTCTCGGCGTGATTTGTCCGCTGGCCTGGAAACGTGCTCGGACACGGACGCGCGGTCCTGTTAGCCTTGCTTACGGCTCCTCGCGTTCCCATCGGACCAGCGGACATTTTTCCAGGACAGTCTTCGCGATAAAAGCGCCCATAAGACAAAGGTCACCAGAAAAGGAGGAAGAAGCCTACTTACCGACTTCATGGCCGCTGCCATATCGTCGTACCTCTCCGCCTGCTCGGCCAGCTTGGCTTTCTGCACCAGTTGCTCGCGGTCCACCATTTTGGATGTGTGCGTCGTGTTTCGGCGCTAATTGAATCGTATTGTGGTTAAATGTGGAAATATAACGGTCTTCGCGCTGCAGCTGCTGACTGCTGTCTGTGCCCCGGCCGACGGAACGCCCCCTCCCCCTCCCGGCGCTCTTCTTCGCTGGTGTCGCCACCCAGGTGGGCGTGGCCCCGGCGGTGACGTCAGCGCGCAGGCCGGAGTATGGTGGATTGCCTCATAACCAGGCGGACTCGGGTGGAAGGACGCGTATCACACTCACACGTTCTCTTTCCGGGAACAAGACTGCAGGTGTTGAACTGGTCTGGGGGAACAAAGGGGTATTTGCAGTTTGGGGGTGAGGCCCTGGGTGGAAATGGAGTCACCAGGCAGCGCGTTGCCATGGCTCCAGCCTCCCAGTCCGGGTCAGAACATGTGGTTTCTAATAGAAATAAACCAGAGCTCAAATCAATAAATAGAAAGGTGCACACTTCTCTAAAAATACAATAACAATGATGTGGTTAGACTGAGATGCATCACCATATCATATTTCTTTTGCTGGCGGTGGTCCTGTGATGATGTTGGTACAGCCAGTATGTTGGCCCACATCTGCCTCTGCAGAATCCAGCTGCACCCTCAGGAAAGTCATTGGATCAGTTCAGTGTCCTTCGTCCAGTGTAGGCTAAATTCTCAGTTTTTCCTTGTTTTTAAATTGTGAACTACTTGGTAAATGTAACGCTGTCTATGCCACCCAGTAATATTTGACATGGATTATACCTGCTTTAAAATGGAGGTGATGCAAGATCTTCCTCTTGGTGGACTCTGGACTCTTTCTTGTTGGTTATCAATGAGGAAGTATGTTTCTAAGGGGTTAGGTTAACTTCAAAGCTTGTGGAGCTGATAAAGACAAGACCCACCTGACCATAAACCAGTTCATGTTTGACAACACTAAGCTCTGTTGCCTAGTAACAAGCAAATATATAATAATATATTTTTTAAGATTTTAAAAAGACTAAAGCATTGCCTATAACTAGTTTTTTTTAGGAATACATTTTTTATTCAAATTCTCTGTTTGATTTTAGATAGTTACAAAGTGAAATATGATTGAATAAATATGTCGTATCAATTGAAATGATGCCTGAATTTTACATTAGAATAGAATAAACCAGTATCTTGCAGTATATTGCATAACACTTGTGCATTCTACAGTTAGGACTAAGAATTCCTTGATCATAACATTCTTGAAAAAAAAATTCTGAATATATATAAAGTAAAATGATCTCATTTTATAGATTCACAAGACCTTCAAAAAGAAAAAGCTTTTACGACCCATAAAGCACAAAGTATCAAGCTTTGTAAAATAAGAAGAGTAAAACTCCTTTTATGACTTGTTAAGATAAGATATTACTTCATGTTTCTAACGGTGGGTTTTATGTGAGTTGATTTAAGGTGTAAACTAACACTGGAAACGTTTGTGTTAGGTTCAGGTTGAAAATGAACAGCGTCTTGTTTTGCTTGATTCAGTGGGGTAGAGCGTTCCAAACATCAACGGCATTGATGTCTGTTTCAGTATGTGCAACGAAGAAAAGTTCTATTATGTACTGAAAAATAAGAATATTTATTTGCTGACATGATTACTAGTTACATTCACTTATATGAGGGTCTACAGGGGTAACACATCATTCACTTAGGAGTAATATCAACAACAGCTCACCGTCTAGTTAGTGGTGTTTTCCACATCCTCTGTCCTTAATTTACGTTAAAGTTTCTCAGATGTTTGTAAAACATTAAATATTAGTGAATCACTAGTATAGAAACTACAAAACGTTGGGGCAAAAACAAAAGACTAAGACAGAACTTTTTAACATTTTATACTCATTTATAAAGTGCTTAATATGCATATTAAAGATTTAATTAGATACTGTCATCTGAGTTATCTGTATGCAGTTGGTGTTGAAGTGTCCCTTCAATAACGTGAAAGCTGGTATTTACATCATATATGACAAGTACGAGAATGGTCCGTCTCACGTCTGTACTCTATGGCCAGAGATCCGAGTGTGTTCCTGCTGGAATCACGACAGCGAGCAGGAGACGCCCGCATCTTCGGAGTGGTCACAGTTGTGCACGTTCCAGGATATATGGGAGCACTCCTGCAGCGAGGCCTCTGCTCCAGTACACTTGAGATTGTCCAGCAGGATGGTTCCCGTTCCGGGCCCGAAAAAAGCTTCTCCCCGAGCCACCGTCGCATCCCCGCAGCCCGACTGGCGACACACCACCTGGGCGTCAGGGAGATCCCATGCATCGTCGCATACCGTTCCCCATCCGGAGTCAGAATAGAGCTCGACCCGGCCCTCACACCGGTGCTGGCCACCTACCAGTCTGACCGTTCCTTTTAAAAAAATATAAATAGGAGAAAACTCGGCTTAGTGCAAAACTAGGGCACTTTGATACTATTTTATGGGTGTGTTTTTTTCTTTTCTTACCTGCAGAGGGCTGTGTGGAGGTGCTGCTGGTGGGTGTCTTCTCTGTTACTCTGAAGTCACGTCCAACCACGACGAGGTTTGTAAAGGCTAAAAACAGCATAAAGGGAGAAAAAAACAAAGTAGGAGAACATGGTGACGCTTGCGTGTTCTGGGAATACTCAGGAAGTGTCAGGTGACCAGAGGAAAAGCATGCTTTTCTTTGATCAATATAACGCAGGAAGCCTGTCAGTGGTGCATGCTGCAGTCGCTCAGTTGCACCGTTCTTCAATGCTTATAGCTCTAAACGATGTCTCCTTTGATAAACTTACTAACGGAAGAATTCCTGGAGGCAAATGTTATAAAAAAAAAAAAAGTGCTGCAGGCAAATGTATAATATAATAATTTTACCATCAAGCCTAACCCAAAGATCTGCCAAGGACTGTGCTTTCTGAGTCAACTTCAACTATGGGGAATTTAGCTTGCAGGCGTGCTGGGACACTGATGTGTCTTGACTCGTGCGCTGTATTTTTCATGCTCTCTGGGCTCCCTCCTCCTCAGAGCAACCCACTCACACAGCAACCGGACAGCCCAGGGTACTCTTAGTGGAATCGAAGGCTTCAACTCCTGCCTATGCTCAGCATGCTATACGTCGCGCATTGAAACCCAGTCGAGTCAACTCAGGTCTTACGTTCGCAGATAACCCCGGCATCTTCATGGTGGCCACAGTTGTGCTGACCCCAGCCCAGGTGGAAGCAGTCTGACAGCAAGGGTTCGTGGCCACCGCATTCCACGTTGTCCAGCAGGATCGGACCGGAACCGTAGCCAAAGTAGGCCTGAGTCTTGGCCGCGGTGGCTGGGCCGCAGCCGACCTGCCTGCACACCACGTTGGCATTGTACATGTCCCAGTCGTCATCGCACACCGTCCCCCAAACGGTTTTGTAGAGGACCTCCACCCGACCTGAGCAGCTATTGTTGCCGTTCATCAGACGAACGGCCGGTTTGGCTGAACAGAATGGAAAAAGACGGGCATAGAAACACGATTAGTGAAGAAAACGTAGAAATGGGTGACACTTATATCACCCGTCTGTGTTCAGAAAGTCTCTTTGATCACCTTTTGTCAGAGCCGTGGTGACAAAATTAGATGTCACTGGTGACCCTGTGACAGAAGCTGCATCGATCACTGAAGACAAGATATAACACGTGAGAGCGTTTCTTCATCCAGACCGTCTCATGTCTGATAAAATACAGGTTTGGTTCATGCACAACCACCACCACCACCACCACCACCACCTCTGGCCCTCCCTGTTGGCCACTGGCAGAAGTGCACATCTCTTTTTATTTCCTCCTATGAAAAAGAAACCCAGCAGAGCCAGCATTCACCAGCCTGTCGTGTCCCATAAAGCCAGCCTGGCTGCTCTGTGGAGCTACCTTGAGTGTTATACGTCCCCCAGACTCCCCTCTGCATCTCTGTCATCGGGGGAGGTGAAGTGGAAGATCCTGAAGAGGGCAGAAGAGGAAATGAATCGTTTCAACAGTCAGCTCAGCAGATACAACCTCAGCTCTTGATTTAACCTTGAAGACATAGTCACACAAACGTGACAATGATACTCTCTCATTAAATAACCCTAATATAGTGCAAAAAAATCATAATGAATGAATACACACGTAATTTGCTTCTGCTTTAAGTCATTGCAGCATTAAATAACTGAAAATCTGCAGCTATTTTCTAGATTTTATTAATAGCTTTTTTAAAATTTGAAACAAATGTCACAATTGGACTCAACCATCATTACACACGCACAAGTAAGAATGTCTTCATTTAAAAGCAACAGACAACAGATACCTTATATGAAATAATCTTTCTAACACTTCATGCCAACTTGAAAACAGCATTAAGAGCAGTAAATAGCTATAGAGCAGAGAGAAGTGAATTATATAAGGCTGACATTACATAACTTCTAACTGATGTTCTTCACGCAGCGTCGCATTAAAGATGCTCCTTTTTAAAGTGACAGCCATGCAGATGGCGTCAGTAAATCACTCATCACTTCCACTCATCTTCCACTTGTATTTATTGTTAATATATATCTATGATATCATCTGGATGTTTGTGGCTCTAGCAAATGTGTGTATGCTCGTAATACGTGTGTGATTGTTAGTGATAGTCGTACAGCATGGCTCCGTGCTGGCGTACCGCTGCAGGTGACTCCTGCATCCTCGTGGTGCCCGCAGTTGTGCTTTCCCCAGCCCAGGCTTTTGCATTTGGTCAAGTCCCGCTCCGTTCCATGGCAGTTGACGTTATCCAGCAGAACCAGGCCGGTTCCGTAGCCGAAGTAGGAGTTGGTGTGTGCGTAGACAGCTTTACCACAGCCTATCTGTTGGCACACCACCATGGCGTTGTTGAAGACCCAGTCATCATCACACACCGTTCCCCAGTTTCCCTGGTAGTAGATCTCCACCCGGCCTTGGCAGGCGTTCTGTCCGTTAATCAGACGGATGGTGCCGTCGTCTGGACCAAGAGAGACACAAAGGTTTCTGGAAGGTTTTTTTAAATACAGAAATACTCTTAGTCTCATAACATCTGTATTTCTGTGATGATCAGAGGAATCCGTGAGTTACTGGAGGTTAAACAGGAATTTGAAGAGAATGTGAAAGGGTGTAGGCCAGCTCATGACAAGAGCCATAGCGTGTTTGTCACTCAGTGTCTTAGAAAAGCCCAGCTTCAATGAAGAGAGCAGGCCTTCTCAAGTGTGCATCATTTAAAAGGAAGCCGTGAATCTGGGAGGTTCTGACTGCTCCACCTCAGGGCTCTCATAACGTTGGAGAACTAGCTGAGCTGAGTTTCAGTCCCTTTCACTCTTTCTCAGCTCTCCGGGGAGTTAAAGATCACACCTGAGTCAAAGGGGCTGAAACAAAAGCAGATCAGGGAAACTGTGACATCTAAAGAGACCCAACACAGCCCTGGAGAGATCCAATATCTGCTTTTCCAATACTGTAAAACCCAGAAAAGCTTTCGATCTGGTTACTTTTTACTCTTCCTCTGTGACTCATCACCTGTTGGGTATCGTAAAGTTCGCATCCAGCTGTTGGTCTTCATTTTGAACAAATCTGATATCACATCCCCTCAGCCGTGCTGATTTCATTTTTACTACATAAAATACTTTAAAAATATGTACCTCACTTTAGGGCTGAGTTATTAGGCATGTCAGGATATGTGAAACATTTAGTGGGACCATTTTAAATTCCACACAACATTAAAACATGTTACACAAATACCTTTTAAATTCAAAACAAATTCTATTCCTCTAAAATTTAGGCAAGGGTGACACCCTTGCGAAAAGGCAAGGGTGACAAAGGTTTCCGTCTCAATATTTAAATAGTACTTTATCACTTTTGGCCCCCATGTCAAGCATTAGGAGTCTTTCATGTAAAATAAAACAAAGCAGGCGTTACTTACTTAAACCAGACTTATCTTGAGATGGTGGGGTTTGGATCTCCAGCCCTCTTCCACCAACCAAAGCTGGTTCTAGAGCCCAGACAAAGAAAACATTCAGGCTGTGGTTTGGTTTGAAGTGAAGAACTAAGACGAAGGTGAGAGTCAACGCTTCACCTTTGCAGGTGACCCCCACGTCCTCATAGTGGTAGCAGTTGTGGACATTCCAGCCAAGGCTGTGGCACTGGCCCAGCTCGGTCTCGTTCCCTTTGCAGTCCACGTTGTCCAGATGGATGAGCCCCGAGCCCTGTCCAAAGTAAGAGCTGCTGCCCATGGCCACAGCCACGCCGCAGTCCAGCTGCTGACACACCACGTTGGCATCCACCATGTCCCAGTCGTCGTCGCACACCGTTCCCCACGAGCCGTTGTAGAGCACCTCCACCCTGCCCTCACACCGATTGCGCCCGTTCACCAGTTGTACTTGGGAGAGAGGGACAGAAACTCGGAGTGGGAGACATTTGCAGAGCAGATATCAGGAGTTTACTGTGCGCCCCAGCGCAAAAGTTAACTTCTACTGTAATAACACTGTAAATGGCTCAGGTGAAGTTCTGTCTGAGCTCGTGTCTGTTTGGAAGCCTGTGGATGCAGCACGATGAGAGGTCATGTGGCCGGTAAACAGAGCTTGGAGGAAGGCAGAGCTGAGAACGTGACCTGGTTAAAGGGCCCTCAGGCGCTGGTCTACCTGTCGTTCAGGTTGGTTTTTCCTTGGTGTTTACCTTGGTACTGAGCCAGTGGAAAGGTTTGGAAGCCGCTGTCTGGAGCAGAAAGGAGAGGGATGTGGTGGGGAGCCAGAGAGAGAAAGAGAGAAAGAGGGGAGAGGAAAAAAAGGTCAAATTATTTGCTGAAAGACGTTTTTTGGCTTCCCATACTGACCCGGCTCTATATCGACTACATCCATTTTCCTGTAACACTAGACAGATTGACATCACAACAGGCATCCTGTTCAGAGTGCAGACAGATTACTGTATTGAATGATTCAATTCAATTAGAGATCCATGTGATCCTGACTGGTGAAACCGCTGTAAAACATTCCTCCACAGCGAACGTCACCATGCTAAACGGGCAGCATCACTTTGAAAATGTGAAAAATTGCACGTTTGAGCAAGGAGTGTTTTTTCTCATGTGTACTTTCCCCACAAGTGTCCAGCGCATTTGTTCCTACATTTCTTATTCTCACACCTGGGTCTCTTGTTTCAGCAGCTAACAAAGCCAGCAGAGGGATTTTTCCCTCCTCTCATGTGGGTCAGTCCACATCCTCACGAATATACATTAAACTTGGCCTCGGGGCCAGTAATACATCCAGTACAGATGTCACATGTGACCTGTTTTAATGCGTGGAGTAAACAGGTCCTATTGTCAGACGAAGCATCAGAAAAGTCAACATCATTTCATCTGTTTTTACCTACCCATCACGGATCGCCTGCTTGCTTTCAGGTCTCCTGTAGGCGAAGCATAAAATGATGTTGGCAAACAGCTGATGAACATTTATCCTGACATTTTATAGTTGCTACAAGACTTTTAATAAGAAGAAATGAAACAACAACAACAAAAAAACCTCACCTTGCCGCAGCAGCACGCTGACAGCAACCAACACCAGCGATCCCAGCAGGGACACCAGCACACACAGGGCCGGGTTCCAGCACCTGCACTCGCTCTCCAGCGCACGTTGGACACGCATGACTGTCTGACTCAGCCTCCGTCTGCAACACAAACATTCAAAGTTGGAAGACTCTTCAACTAGATTCTAGCAAATACTTTTTCTTTAACCCCCGAAAGGAAAAAAAAAAAGCCCAGTAGATCCAGAGCAGCCTGATTATTCTGCTGGGCCGGTTTGTCAGACGGAGCCTGCAGCTCCGGTTAATGTGTTGTTGTAGTTATTGATGGGAGCCTGAGGTCCAGCATGGGAGCTCAAAATAAATCGTTTCTATAGATCGTGCGATCCAGAGAACCCCCTCCAGTTCTAAACTCAGCCTTTCACAACAGCTTTGTTTTTGCATGCAGTCACCAGGCAAACATGGTTTATACACATTAAAATTTTACTGTTGGTAGTAATAAGTCACTCAAATGTGATGGCACCTGTGGATGAATTAAATCCAAATGACTGGCAAAGAAAATGCATAGGGAGGAGCTATAAGACTGATATCAACTTTTTTGGCATAAACCTTTCTGTTAGGAAACTTTGCGACTCAGTTTTCCACCCAGCTGTGGAAAGCTGGTGCTGCCGACAGGAGTGTGCAATTTTGATGGGTAACTGAGGGGAATTTCCATCAGACAGTCACTCGTTATTCAGAGTGGGGAAAGTGGCCCCAACACCCAGCGTGGAGATGGAATTATCAAAGATGCTGTCATTGCAAGGAAGCTGGAATAAATTTCCCTTTTTGAGTGGCGAAACATCCCACGAATATGCTGTCCGGCTCAGCCCTGGGCTGTTTTCTGTTCTCCGATCCAGAATTCCCCCTGACCTTACCCAGGAATGTGTATTTGGGCCTGATGAGGGGAGAATTTGATAGTGGGCGCTGGAGATAGTGGACATTCCGGGACCAGGGGGCAACAAAAAGACATTTCTGCTTTCTGTGGTCCCCATCGTCAGGCATAAACGCTGCTTCCTGCAATCTGTCACTAGAACCGTCCAAAACGCTTAGGCACCCGATGACACGGCAGGGGCGCCTCTCGTCTCCTTGGAGAGCGGGAGGCCGGGGGAGAAGGTGGTGGTGATGTTCAGGATTAGAGCCTCAGGCTGGTTGATGGCATGAAGACGCAGCAGTCAGGGAAAGACTCTCCACTTCAAGCTACGCTGCACTTTCATCTGACGCCCCACCTGAAGGCCGGATCCCTCCACACCCACCGCCCCCAACGCCGGCCCGTGATGCCGCTCTGCACCCAATTGGGGAGGTGGTCATTCTAACACCAGCACGGCGCTGGGCTGTCTCATTTGCAGACTGTACCGACACACCACTCGAAAACCCGGGACAAACGACTCAGTTATGAAGGATGAAAAATAATCTAGTCCCCAATGTTGTGTTTTTCAATACTCCATTCATGATGGGATGCAGCGCAGATCCGCTGGGGAATAATGTTGCCTTTTGTGTTGGCCCTACTTCCCCTCCCATCTCGCTCCCGTGTGCTGAGAAACAGCTGAAAGATCTCAGCCCCACAAAAATAACCCTTAATGTTTGGGAGCATTACTGTCAGTCTCCAACAGAGAGAACCTGACTCAAAGAAGCAGCTCCAAATCCTCAAAGTCCCCTTAAAACTCCGAAAAAGTGTCGCCAGAGAAATAGCAGTGGCATAATTTAACAACATATTTAATTGAATTCATAGATATCTGATCCTATTTTAAACATTTGCACGTTGACAGATAATAACAACCAATGTACCAACTAATTCACAATTACTGCATGGTAGTGAAAATTGAGTTACCATATAAAGGATTGAAGAGCCACGTTTAAATAGTACCAAGATGCACATGAACAAGTACATCAGCCGATAACTAAATAATGAGAATAACTGTTCAAAACATACATACCCAAAAGCGGTCTTCACACCCAGTAACACTAGAATTTTGGAAATAAACTCAAGCGCTCAGAGAATGGTGAAAAATGTCTTCGGTGCTCAGACTCCAGTGAGCCTAATTCCACAGGTGACACCGAAAGTTTGTGATGAAATGGAGAGAAGTCAGAGCGTCCGGCGCTTTAATGGCTTTCATCTCCGTAGCCCTGCTTGACTATAAAAAGCAGGTTTGGTTTACAGGCATTACGTAAAGAGAGGATGCCTCAGCATTGTATGGTAATATTCCAACGCCCTGCACCTCTCTGTACCCTAAACAAAAGGGAGGGGCAGCTGGAAAAGACAAAGACGGTGAAAGCCAAGCCTTCCATTCTCAGTTAGGATGCAGCCCTGCTCATCTCGGAACACACAGGGGAGGGAGGAAGGATGTGTGTGTGTGTGATTCTTGAACATGAGCCGCGTTCCCAGGCCTTGCTTGAAAACAGCATGCTCATTCTGAAAAGAAGATGTGTAAGAGTATATCCCTGCAACATAAAAACATCTGGGTCTGTTTGGATAATTAATTTATGTTATTGGGTCAGACCAAATGAAGATTAAACATTTCTTTTCTATGTAAAAGATGTTTCCTAGAACACAAACCATCAGCTCATTTGTCAATTCCAGAGAAAACACATGTCTATTCAGAAATAAAGCTGTTGTTGAGAGGCTGAATGGGTAAGTTTGGCCATTATTTGAACTTTTTTAAAATGTAAGAGCAGCAGGTTCACCGATCACTCTGGGCTATATGTCACAGTGTCCTGCTAATGTTTCTTTAGGAGGATCTTGAACTTGAACTTGAACCAGCCGTCTTTGTCCTGGACAATTTCTGCAGGTAGGTCATGGACACACGTGATATTCTGTGACACAGGTGTCAACAGATATGACCCAAATCATGAATATGTACACAGGAATTTACTAATCTGGATTACCGATCTGCAAAACAACTGCAGAAAAGAACGGAATAATGACAGAATACTACAGGATTTGTGCAACTTTGCTACAGTGGACTAACTATACTTGATTACCTTTTGTTGATAAAATATGACATGTTATATCGACATAAAGATCTAGCTCTGAAAAGAATTGTAAGATGTGTCTCGACATTTGAAATTATAAACAGAAATAACACATCTTATATTTAGGATGTGGTATTTTAAAATGAGAGGATTTGGGATTAAAGAGCCCAAATATCTTTTCTTTCTTCCTTACTTTTTCTTCCCACAAAGTGCATAAAAGCGTGTTAAATCCATCTCTCCACGTCTGTCCTCACACTGGACGTCGACTAATTTCACTCACAATAATGAGATGAAATTACCACAATTAAAAATGGCAGCCGTATCTTTGCTTAATGCCTCCCAGTGGTCAGACATGCTCACCTCTTCAAGATTCCGGCACCAGGAGCATATTTAATGTACATACTGTACCTGGGAAATGAATGTAATAGGGATCATATTGCTTGGATTTATTTCCAGACTATACCTACCGTTTAAAAAAAGACCAGCCAATTAAATAAGAGAAAATGGCATTGGTAAGTATATCATTATGAAATTCAGCTCTTTGCCTGCCAGCAGCCCATAGAAACCTGATTTTTTAAAACTTTATTTTAGACGTGCTGCAGCAGACACCTTACTTGCAACGTCTTCTTCCTGCATGACAGTATTTGTACTCTTTCACAACTGAACTAGTGCACTGGTTGAAGCATTACATATTATATTTACAAATAAAAAAAATCTGTATATATCAGAAGCTGTGCCTGCAGCTACATGTTATTTTCCCGAGTCGTCACAAGATAAACGTTCCCGTTGAATTAAAGGACGCAGTAGCACCTTTTCACCGCTAGTGGTCATTATTTCACACCTCTTGGCAGTCCGACTCAATGATGCTTTCAAATGTACTTTGATTTTAGAGTTTTTTTTTAAATACAATAATACTAAGCAAATTGGCCTACATATCAGGTACATTGATTGTTATTATACAAACTAAATAGTGTTAAAATTAACAATGGTCAAAATTTCGATTTTGTGTCCGATTGAGCGACTGTGTAATGTTCGAGGCGCTCCTGAAGGCACCAGTGCGGACTGGGACTGGAGACGCTGCTGTCTGACACATAAACAAACAGCCTGTTGCGGCTCCGCGGACCTTTAAATGCCCTTCGTGACCCATCTGAGTCCTGCTTAAAAGATAACTTCAATGACAACACAACCCTCGATGGATGGAGGCATCCCCGTTAATGTAAAGATTAAATCTCCAGTAAATATAAGGTAATTCGTCGCTATAAACTTAAAGGTTAGCTATTAGCTAACCCTAACGTTGCAGCTAATACACGTTTCACCTCCTGCAGAGTTTTCTTTTGCGATATTTAATAGCGTTGCCTCTATTAGCTTGAATTCTTTTTGTTTTGGGAATGTAGGCGAACTCAAATGAGCTAATTAGCCATGGATCGAGCCTTGCTCCTGTGCAATATGAACCGTCCTAGCGCTCACGTCGGTCCCGCTATGTGGAGCTGGTGATGCTTCCACCTGGCTCCGGGTCTGGCAGCTAACGCTGCAGGATTCTGCCTGCATTTCATGCAAACTCACCTGTTGCATCCTCCTAACCTCAAGTCTTTTGCACGAAAAGTGTTCATTCACTGAAAACGTTAGCTCTGGTCCTTTTTTATTCAGTACTAAGCTGCATGGCAAAAAGTGTAAACACCTTCGTTAGCTACGTTTAGAACAATTCTTACTGAAAAGTTGTTGACTGATTTATTCTTTGTCCTTGATTATTCTAACGTGCTGTTGTCTTTTTTTTAATCTTTCCTCTAACAGAGGACTATCTTGTTTGCACCACCTGTTCTTAAAACATACGAATCACGCTGCATTTTCTCTAATTACACACATCCCAATCCTAATCTGACCATTTCTCCTTTTCTCTCACACCTCTTTCCACTCTGTCATCTTTCCAGCAACCCGGTGTCATAATTGCATGCTGCATGTCTGGTAGTCACCTGTCACCCAGCTGCACCTCCTTCTCTTCCTTGTGACGCTGGCATGGGCTGTCTTCATGGGTGATACACCTAACCTTTCCATGCATGTTGCGATCTGATGCCATCACGAGGAAAGACATGGATAACCCTCTGGCACTGTTCTCCAACAAACTATGCCAGGGCCAGGCAGCCTGTGAAGGAGAGCTGGAGCGGCTGCGCGCTGATTTGGATGCAGAGGATCGGACACAGCGGGGCTCTGCACACCTCTCTGTGGAGCTCAGACGGCTGCGAGAAAAGGCAGAGCGTGAGCACCGCAGAGCTGTAGAGGAGCTGGCAGCCAGGCAAACGCAGAGAGGCTCACATCAGGTGGCTGCAGACTCTGCAGGTCGTCGGTCTGACTCGCCAGAGAAAGAGCCAGTGCATCTGCGTGGAAGAGAGACATACGCAAAGCTGGAACAGTTCCTGGAGACGCTGACCAAGAAGATAGATGGTGAGCGGCCAATCTACAAACTGCATCACAGACAGGGATTTGAGCAGGAGAAAGCAATATTTCTCTGCCACCTGCTCAAAGCCTGCAGAATACTATTAGAGGACAGACGGCGAGCGGGCCGCCCCAGCCGCTCCAGCCGCAGTGTGAAAACCTCCTCAAGAACGCTGCCACACAGAGACGCCATCAGCTCCTGCCCGACAGGGCGGCTGCAAACGCCCTCCTGCAGGCTCCTGCTGCAGAGACCTCAGAGAGCTTCACACTCGCCACAGAAACACAGCACTCACAATCAGCAGGAGTGGCCGGTAGGGAAGGCGCTTCGCCCCGCTGACCCCTGCCTCCGCCCCGCTGACCCCTGCCTCCCTGCCGCAGCCTCGGACACCTGTCGGAGCAGCGCTCTAAAAATTTGTCACCCGCCAAACGCCCCCCATGCAGGCCGGACCACCCGGCCCCCCTGCTGTACCGAGTTCCGCAGGTCAGGAGCGTCCCCTCCCCCCAGATGCACGGGCAGGAACATGGAGGTAGGCTATTTCATAATTTCAGAGTCACGTGATAAATTATGATTGGGCAGTGTGAATATTCCTATATGAGATGTATTCTTATTGTGTGTGTGTGTGTGTGTGTGTGTGTGTGTTTTTCTTTGGCTTGTCAAGAGTGGCAGAAGTAGGTCGGTGTTCTTCTGTCTCTTAAATTTAGGATCAAGTATTTATGGAGAGGAAATTAAATAATTGATCACACCTCTACACCAGTGTTGACACTCACCGATCCTCATAACAGTTTCATCGAACGAGCTCCACCTCGTACACTCCTTTGGAAAGTCTGACACTTGTCTGACAGTTTGAATGCCCAAAAAACTTCAGCTGAATATCCGCTCTGGGAACAAACGTTGCCTTATTTATTTAAGCGGCCTAAATGTAGACATCTTTAACGCCTACGTCCAAAACCGAATGATTTAGTGCACAGCTGCTCTAAAACGTTCAGATTTCTGGGTGCACGGGAGTCTTCCTCTGCCTGCCGCTCACAGCTGACCCTCTGTTGCAGTTTGCACTGCCTCTTGGAGAATCAATAGGCAAGCACCATCATTCCAGCGTCATCTCCATGGAAACGGGCTTCAGCCGTGGCAGCGATTGGGCCCTGTCTCGTAGCCTGCCTTTTTGTGATAGGCCGACGCGAGCAGCCCTCCCCACCCCCTCCTCTCAGCAACACTGGCTGTCTTACACACATTTTTCCCTGCGTCCTTTTTCTTCACCTTAATGTCGCCGTAACCGAGATGGGATTAAGCCCGCCGCGTCCCGCTGCACCGGCATGAAACGCTTTTCTGACCAGGCCACATCAGTCGGGATGGCCTCCTCCGAGGAGCCAGCGGGCCGCCCACGCCTCAGCCCTGCTGAGAGGCTGGGGGCTGCAGGACAGACCTGTTAGTTAGCTCGTTCTCCCTTTTTTGTCTGTTGCACCCCTCTTCTCGTTTGCTGTTTCTCGGCCGGGCCTATGCTCTCCTTCGGCTTCACGGAAGGTAAGGAAACATCTGCTGCGTCTTTACCTGGACTAGCTGAGTGACAGGCGGAGCAGCGCGACAGGGTAATGACCCCGTCGCTGTCGACAGATGAATGCTACCCTATGGTAAACATTAACCACAACACCCCGAAGAATGCTGGTAGTGGTGTTAATATGTACCGGGACGCCCTCACAAGCAGCTGAATGGTTGTAACATCCGTTTGGAGCCAATGCACTCGTTTATAAGGCACCATTTTTAAGGTATAGGGAATGAATCGGTAGCTAAACCCGTGACAGCTCACATCTTTACTTTGCAGTCTAAAGCGGTGCTGGTTTCCACCTGATTCCCTCACCCTGATGTCTGGTTTATTTGCTGTTGGACTGTTTGGCAGAGAGTGACGTATGACCTGTGCAGTCGGCCCGAGCAGCCCGAGCCTGCGCCGGCACCCACCGACATGGGGAGCCGCGGAGAGGGCGAAGCCATCGAGCCTCCGCAGCTGGAGCTGGAGAAGCGGGGAGATGAGCAGCATCGGGGGATCTCCGGCGGGGACGTCGCAGCCACGGCCAGAAACGCGTCGACGTCGCTGTTGGGGAAAAGACACCACTCCCTTTATGCAGACCTGAACGGCTTGGAAGTGGACGAGAAACACAAAGTAAGTACGAAACCAGTGTTTGTTGGCCCGTAACAACATAGTTCAAGTTGAAAAAAAAAAAGAAAATCAGGTATAGAACAGGGTGTCAACACAAAAGGATTGTGTCTTTTCTTGCCTATTTAATATCAAAGTACAGCCGGAATATTTGGTGTTTTATTTTCATTAAATTTGGGTGTTTTTAATAGACCTAGAAGCGTGCAAATGAAGCTGACCATTCCATTCCTCCCACCCCGATCAAAGGTCAGGTGAGGATAACGTGCTGCTAGTTGGAGGTTGCACACCAGCTCCATGTGGTCCATTTTAACAGTGCTGAGACACACACACGCGTCACCCCCACCGAGCGTAACCTTGTCGCTGGATCCACACCTCTGCAAATCCCGTTAGCACACTGGATCCATGTCATGGCGGCCAATTGAAAATCAATCAGAAAGAAACGGTGGTGGAACCTCAGATACAGTCTATCTACACCTGGTGGTGCGTATGCAGACAGCGTTTCCAGCAGGACGCCATCATTTCTCTGTAGCAGTGGTGAAATCATCTTACCAGCACTCAGAAAGGGCCCTAAACTGGGTCAGCGAAATGGATCAGATTTAGCAAACCCCGCATGACTTTGCTGCGTTCTAAATATACTGCTCTGTGTGCAGTTTGATGGCTGCTGGCTGGTTGCTTTGTTGAAGCGAGGCTCTGATTCACTCCTGATCTTCTCCCTCTCCCTCTCTCTCTCTCTCTCTCTCTCTGTCTGTCTATCTGTAGCTCACTCTTGCAAATAACCTAAAATATTTGCTAGCTATTCAGATTTTCCAGCAGACTTTGGATCCTCCAGCTCTGCCTGGATACGTTCGTCTCTTTAATAGTTTTACAGACTTGGTGTTCCAGATTTAGCTTCCACGAGCTGACAGACAAAAAGAAAAGCCTGTTTCTTCTTAGTAAATGGAGACGTTTGCTTTAACCGACTGGCTCTGTGGTCTCCGTCTGCAATTAAATCAGGCTAATAGATCTAATACACCTGATTAAATGGTCTGTTGTACAAGTAGGAAGTCTCAGATCTGCAGCCGCTGACCAACGCTGTTCATGAAAGTTGAGGAAAACTAACCTAAATTCACAAAACTAACTTTACACATCAGTCGCTTGTTCTCTGCGTTCTGAAATAATCTCATTATTGTAAATTCTGGCGCTGAGTCTGCTGTCAGCTCTGACTTTTTTTCGGAAACAGGCTTGATTCCAGCCACCACAGCTCCACAAAAAGGCCCGATTGATTGTCAGTTTTGCAGCTGATCCATGGCTGAGCGCGGGCTGGCTGTGGCGCGCCTGACGCCCTCCCTACAGGTCACCGCTGACCCAGTTTGTGCTGGTAGCTGCTGGCAACGGCCGTTTTCATTCGCTTTTAATGGACATTATTTACCTATTTGGTGTGAACTTCGGTGGGACTGCTGCCATGTTTTCTTCCGTTCTTCCCCAGTTTTCATTCACTCAAGCATGTGTGCCGTCAGCGACAGAGGAAGGGGATTTTCCACAGCTCACTCCCAATATATCTCCACACCGAACCACCCGGGGGGACAGGGGGGGTTTCCAGCTCTTCAGAACTGAGCCCTTGGTGATGAGTTGACCGGCTACAATAACGGCAGCGATGGAGTCAGGAGACAGGCAGCAAGGTCACTGCACCTCCATTAAAGGTGCAGCTGCTGAAAGGGAGCATGCTCTGAGTCCTGCCGAAGCTCTCAGGTAAAGCTGTAGTAGGGAAGCAAATCATCCTGGGCCCATTCGGGCCGCGGCCCCCCTGTTTAGCTGACGCTGCACTAAATTTGGCCAGCCCTCCTTCCCTTTACATTTGCTTTTCTTTTTTTTTTTGCCCAGCTGCTGTCTGCATGTCTTGTTTAGCCCCTGGCTGGAGGGTGACATTTATATTTGCGGCCTATGCAGAGGCAGGCACGCACGCAGGGATTTGAATTATGCCCGTCGGAGCAGCGCTCTTATGGATTTATGAGAGGCTCTAAGCTATAATCTGAGGCCTGATTGGATGAGTGAGCATAATTAAAGTTAAACGTGTACCCTTCACTCCAAATGCCAAATCAAGGTGTGATCAGTTGGGCTTTCTTAATGATCAAGCTCAAATGTAGTATTAGCATGAAATAAATGCACAAATTCTTCCCAAAAAATGTGTTTCCACAGTTCCGCAGCTTATTAAAAGCAAAGAACATTTGTGTTTCAGGTTAGACGGGGGTCATGTCACCCTATTGTTCTGCAGCAGCATAAAATAGACCCCCCCAGTCTGCGATGGTAAGGGATCCCAGAGGAGATAAGTCATGATGAATACAGACTGGAGGGGCGGGCGGTCTTCATGACTAATATATGAGTGTAGCAGACGAGCGGCTGGAAAATACCCCAGGCCAGCCCCTGAGAGATGAAAACAGTGCACATAAAATTACGTTATTGGCACATACGAAGAAACAGACATAACTTTAAACACTGAAATCAACCCTTCTACCTAACAGCAACTATCATTGATTCAAGCAGGAGTGAAGCTGGTTCCATCTTTGAGTTTGAGTCTGTTATTTGTGGGCTTTCTTTAATAATATTAAAACCACGTGGTTGGATAAACTGCTGCAGCAATCTCGCTAACCTCCCTCTCCCTCCTTCCCTCCTCTCTCTCTATCTCGCCCTCCTTCTCGCTCTCAGTCTTTGTCTTTGTCTTGCTGCCTCTTTGAAGCCCTTTTGGGGGGGGATTTCTTGCTGATGGTGCTGATGAAGGCGTTTCTCTGCACCCAGACTCCACATTTCCATATGGCTGACAGAAAGCCACCATGAATACCAGACAAAAGCATCACATGGTTGGTATTGACAGCTGAGGGGGTTCAGTGTGGCTGTATATATGTACACACACACACACACACACACACACACACACACACACACGCGCGTGCACATCTCTTTTTTCTGCTTTGCTTGCTCCTTCGAAGATGGCAGTGAAATGCTAATTAGAGGTTATGAATTCCAGAAAAGCCAAAGCTATTTTCAGTCGCCTCTTTGGGACAAATAAAAACCCACTCCTGACCCAGATATCAGCAGCTCCTTTAGCGTCTGTGCAAAGAGCAGCTTGTCATCTTTCTGTAATTACAAGCAACGGAAGCGCACAATTGTTGTCGATTGCCGCTTCCCTAGTGGCACTGTGAGACTGTTTGAACCGACCTCCCAGCGCAGTGGAACCCAGGTCTGAGCGCAGGGGCCAGGTTGTTTCTGGGAACTTTTCAGATCATACGTCGTCTTATTGATGTTCATTGGAGGGCAAATGGTTTCAAATGTCCTATGAAACATTAGAACTGACCAGTGTTGATGTTGGGTGAGTGTGTTTTATATTAGTTCTTTTTATTGGACTGATACCAGCGGATTCAGACAGCACACGGGGGACAGCTCCATTCAGCCCCGGGGCTCAGGCTGTCTGACAGACGTTTGCACGCCGACGCTGCCAGGCCTCCCATCAGCCAGCGCTGCTGCGACAGGAGGCCTGGGTGAACGCTGAAACGTCTGGCCTTGAGAAGACCTCTCCACCTGCTGCTCCTCCCTCTCAGCAGGGGAGCCAAGGCCAGGCTGGGCGTCTGTATCTAAAGAACAGCCTCCGGCGTCTTTCCCTTGGTGCAGCAGTCCATCCAAACACATGCTCTGGTCCCATTGATTCCCAGTGAGCAGTTACAAAACATGGATGGTCTCCAAGATCACAGGAATCACACTGGAGGCAGGAGGAGGTTTTGGCCATTCCCCCAATAATTCCCCATTATTTTAACAAATCTGTTACCTAAAGATCTGTGCTGACAGTGGACGAGTACTAGAGACCTGCCCATAATCATGACTGCAGAAGATTTAGGATATTAAATTCTATCGTTTATCATACTGTTTATGTTTCTTTTGGCATGCTGTAATATAGAATAGATTTGAATCGATATATTTTATACTATAAAAAAAGGCAACATTTTCATTTACTATGTAGTACTCAATATTTTACAGATTGTCACTTTGTTAAGCAATTGTCTCGGGTATAATGAGTTATCATTTATTTTTCTACGAGGCGTGTTGAGTCTTCTTGGTTTCAGTCTGTTCATATTTATTAGAGCAGCAATTCAATATCATTAGTGTCCCCATATCGGTGTGATGTCCGTTCAAAACTATATTAAAACTAAGTTCTGGTGCACAGTTCTAACGCTGACAAAGAGCTGTGTGGTAAAGTTAGCCTTATTGACCACAGTTAAAGCATAATTATTGTTCTTATTTCGTAGAATGGTGCTGAAGATGGCTTCTTGGTGCGTCAGAACGCTGAACTGCTACGAGCCCTCAACAAGCTGGAGAAAACGTGTACCACACTAAGAGAGGAGAATGGCCTTCTGGTAAGAGTCACATGTTAATGAATGCTGCTCTCTCCTTTCTGTTTAGTCAGTAGATCCTTTAAAAGAACATTTGGTTCCAGTATTTAGTCACGATGTTTTACACTGCTGATAAAGACCATTGCAGCTCCAGGCTCAGTCTGATGATGGTATTTGTGCTGTGTGCACGTTCCAGCGGAAGAGCAGCGCACCAGAGACGGAGGAGAAGGTCAGGCGGCTCAGGAGGAAGAACACTGAACTGGCTGTTCTTGCTAAAAGGCTGGAGGAGAGGGCGCGCAAACTGCAGGAGGCCAACCTCAAAGTGGTATGCCCTCCAACGTTTTAACCTCAAACTGTCACCACCTTTATTTAGACTGTGGTGAATTTTTAAGCAGCACTTACCACAATATGAGTACTTGTTAAAAAAAAAAAAAAAAAGAATATATATATATATATATATATAATATAAAACATGAATATGTACTGTATTTTTGTACTGAATGACGCTGCAGGTAAGGTAACACCAGATTTCCTTTACTTTTTGAGCCTTGTTTAATAGCAAAGACACACAGTGTGTTGGTTTTTTGATTTGCAAGTATAGACAGTTCCTCTTTGTTCTCTCGCAGGTTAATTCCCCCTCCCTAATGAGACCCGGTTCAGCCGAACAGTACAAGAGGGCGTTTGCCCGTCAGCGAGCTCGTGACCTTGCCCAACACGCTGACGCGCTGCTGTCCAAGGACAAAGAGATTGCTGCCCTTCAACAGGAGTGCAGGGAGCTGGAGGCACAAGTGGGCACTCGAACGGTACTAATTACACGGCTCCTCACAGACACGTTCACGCAGCCCACGTCACTGTCTGATCAGCCATTTAACGCCGCTGGCGCCTGTGGCGGCCCCGTCATGCCGCTGGCCTGCCCTCTGCTGGGTTACGTTTGTAGTGCTCCTCCGGACCAAAGGCTGCCTCACTGCTGATGACACGATGACGGTGCAGGAATAGGCTTCCTCCTGTCTGCCTGACTCTAATAAATAAACAGATGACTGAGGAGATTGTGGTCTTCGAGTACAAACATTTGCTGGTTTTAATTATTCCTGTGCAGTTTTAGTGTTTTTGAATGTTTGCTCAACTTGTAAAGGGGTTGATTGATGTTGAATTGATGACATTAGGTCAACTGTGTCTTTGTAGGGCTCCTCTGTTTCATCGGACAGAGGGGAATTTGAGAGGCTTCTCCGGGAGTCTCAGAGGGAGGTGCTACGACTTCAGAGACAGCTGTCGGTCACATCATCCCGACAGCAGCACCACCACAGCCCCAGCCCCGATCCACCACAGACAACTGGGCTCATCGAGGAGGAGGGGGATGAAAAGGTATACTAATCCTTTCATACCAGGACATGAATGCCGTTCTGTCAGAGCACACAACATTAAGCATTGATCAAATCCACATTTATTAAGCCAGAAATTCTTTCTTCCAAAACGCATTTGAAACAAATGCAGCCATCTGATGAGGAGCTGGGAATTGTGGTGTTATAAAAAGATATGAAATACTCCCATTCCTAACCTGACAGACACTGATACTGACAAAATCTAGCATTCTGAGTTTCACTAAAATCCTTCCGTATATTTATGTTGGCGTCGATTTTGCTTAGCACCGTTATATAATAGCTTTTCGTTGGACTCAATACTAATCTGCCACAAGCCATAATGAGATGATTCCCTGTCTTGAACTTGGGCCTGATCAAAGATCCCAAACTCCCACACTCTGATCCTTTCTGCCTTTAATACTGATCTCTCCATTCATTTCTTAGAAGCCAATAAAACTGGTTTTTGAATGGCCAAAAAAATGAAATATGTACAAATACGTAATCACAAATCACATAAATTAAAGAGGTTACATAATGTAGAATCAACATTTCTATAATGTTTAAGGCTGATAAGCTACTGAACATCTGAAATCAGGAAGTTCTGGCAGCTGCAATTCAAAGCTGCCATTTTAGTATAATAACGTAACATGAAGGTGTTTGTTTTGTAGAGTTCCTTTGAGAAATCGAATAAAATCTCCGCCTGGGGCTCAAATAAGAATGCCGATTGTGGTAATCTCTCATTTGTGGGACACACACATGCACTGCCACACTGAGAAAGGGGCCATGTTGTGTGAACTCTAATCCCCTCTAACAACAGAATGGTACAGTCCAGTAATCCGCTCTCTGTTGCTGTGGTAGCGGTGAGAGGGTTTTGGGTGGTAGGTAAGACTGCAGCCGTTTTACAGACTTTTCCATCTCGCCCTGCTCTGGACAACTAGCAGGCCAAGGGACGGCTTGACGCTGCTGCAGATCAGACCGAGGGGGTAGGTCTTTTTTAAGCGTTTTTCTGTCCCCGTGCTTAGGTGTCAGCGTTGCACCGAGGAGCTCGTTTTGGAGTGTCATAGGCACCGTGCTCAGAGGCTGTGCAGGAGTCAAACTTGAGACCTGACAGCAGGAACAAATCCATGTCATGACTCTGGCGTCATCCGGTCTGAAGGCTGCGTTGGTGTCAGTTCTTTTAACCCCAGCTCCACTCAAAGATTATTAGACTGTTGCACCAGGATGTGGAACAAGATGACTCAGCACGGGCGGTTTTTATTTATTTATTTTTTGATGGACTCACCTGAGCTTTCCTGTTGATTAGAAGAAAAGGACATGCACCATGTCAGAAGCTTCCAGTCAAATATTCGTTTCAGAACAGTGACACTTTTCTAGATGCAGCATCTGAACACGCAGGATTACTTGACAGCGCTGAAGCATTTCATTGTTTGATATCATTATGTCGTGTATTTAAAAGAAAATCAACGGCCTGGCCAATCCATTAAGGTGCTTTTAAAAGAAGTGATCCAGTTACCCGTTTCGGTAGTCTGCAGGGATTACGCCAATGTGCTTATGGCATTCAGAGCCTGCTGAATGGAATCTGGCCCTGCTTTAGTATGCATGGGCCCAAGGTGTACTCGATCCATTTGTGTGTGCTGACTAGATTACCGTGCAGTGTACACACCACTGGCGAGCCCGTCTGCTGGGACCTCGTCGGAATAAAACACATTCTCTGGCCTTCACATTAGGGGAAATGTCACAACATGGCCCCATCAGGAATCACTTTAAACGCTTTTGTTCACGCCTCCAGTGGGTTTTGAGCAATATTTATTTGGCTAGAATGTGTTTGCTTTTGCCCTGTTTATCAGTATCATCTATGTGTATTTAATAGACAAACTTAAAATACACACTCGAACTGAGATAAAACATAGCTCTGCTGCAAAATGAAAACAGATGCGTTTTAAACTCGATTTCATTTTGATTAAAAACCTAAAATATATTTAACCTTGACCAGAGTAAACTCCGTACCCTTTTAATAAAAGACATTTTCATGCTGTAACACCTAAATTATCATGTAACATTAATCTATAAAGCTATAAGACCCATTAGCTGTAAATAATGACATGTTAATTGTTTTGTCAGGTAACTATGGACACACATGTTTTCCTGTATCTACAATATTAGTCACTCCACAAATAATTAAACAACAAACACTGGAATCAGTTTCATACAACTATCTCAGTGATTAATGTATAAGCTTTTATGAGCTATTTACAAATGTGTTTCATCTAAATCCAAAAATATTGCACTACTCCTCTTTGGCACAACTATTGTACTTCACCATAACACAGAGATGAGGTCGATAGAATAATAGATGACAACTAAAACCACACGGACAAACGTTTAAATGACATTAGTGTAGTAACGCTGTGTACTCTAGTAACAGAAAAGTCCTCATTAGCAGCGAGACATCGGGATGAAAGATGTGCACATGTCGGGTCACAGGCTAGTGTGTTGGCACATAAACCTTTGGAAATGATTTACAAAAGCCTAAGTCTTGCTGTGATGCTCTCCTTGACTGCCTCTTTATTCCCTTTAGCATTGTCAGAATGAGACGTTGTGTAATATTCCCCCTCTGCTCATCCATCAAACCTCCGTCGGAATCGGAATTATATCACACCATGTCCCGGCGCTGTTTGTGCGGTTTTTTAGATGCATCGTTGTGAATTATTGCTTTTTAAAATGGCCTACGGGGTGTCTTATTTCTGAGGTACTATGCCTTCATTTTACACTGGTGTGTGATCTGTAGCGGAATCGGAATGAAGGTTTACTCGGCTCGATCTAAAGGTCTCACGCTGGCTTTTACCCAGATTGCAGCAGAAGTGACACACACACACACAAGTAAGTGGGTATGAAAGACGACAAGCTTATCAAGAGGAGCAAGTGTTTTTAAGCTTGGCTGCTCAGAGGCGGGCTGCTGGGCTCACCAGGTACATCTGCAGGTGAGGAGATCTTTGACGGCCTCCAGCTGGATTCCCAGCACTCGTTCCTCTGCACTTTTTGTACAGGGGCCAATGGAATTAGTGCCCCTGCTGGCCTTTTATCACCGCTAGTAACACCATCTGCTCCTCTGACCAAAAGATAAACCAGGGACTCGCCTAATTTCACACACACACACACACACACACACGTGGTGCTATAAGCGTTTTTCTGTCCATGACAGCATGGTATTCATAGACCGATGTGTTTTGCTCATTTAGTAGTACCATGATGTGACTTTACAAGGTGAGCATTTGATTGTCATGTTCTGAGAATCTCTGAGGTGGAGGCAGGCCCTGAACAACGTAAAGGGAGAGATCCCCCTCGCAGCACGTGACAGAGCACCTTTGATCCTGTTACTGGGTCACAACCTTGGCTCCAGCTTCTCGCTTCTACCCAGCGTATAAGTAGGTTTGCTCCAAAAATAGACCCTGATTCCTGACCCTGATTCCCAACTCTTTACCTTTGAACAGTGACAGTGTGCCCCTCTCCTGAATCCAAAAGGCAGTTTTTAGTTGCTAACAGAAGGAGCCTCCAGTGGGACATTCTGGACGCTTCGCTTTGGCTAATTCAAAAGTACTGACTTTCTGCTAATGGGATGTAGACCTGTTGCAAGCTCCAGGGATTCCCCCGACCACCGAAGAGAAGACTTGCTGCTAACAACAGTGCAAATAGTCTAAAACCTACAACCAACGGGGTGTACTGATGGAGATACTAATACTACTCCTAATAAAGAAGGATTCCATATGAAATACTAACTGCCTATCTCTGCCCCTGCTAGGTTGTGGGAGAGACCCCTGGTGTTGTGTTAGATGAAGCTCCATCCAGGTGTGAGAAGACTCCTGGAGAGGAGGAGGAGTCGGGGGTGCAAGTGACCCCCCACCCGGGCCTCAGCCCTTTGCCCGTCCAACAGGAGCGACACACAGAGGAGCAGCGCCTCAAGTCTCTGGTGAGAACAGAAATCTGGTTTCCTGCACTGAGATGAAGTCAAGGCAGCAGCGTTTCCATCAGCAGCAGCCCGTAACTGCAGAATAATCTGTCTGTTGGGCCTAAAATACGGCTAGTTTGGTACACTGTGAAAAATTGAGTGCTGTGACTTCAGCTTGATGCCACTGAAGGAAAAATTATGCTCAGATTTGTTATGTAATGCTGGGATTATTTCAGTCAAGTCCCTTGGAAACAGAACAGTCACACACTGCCCATGCTGCTCCAAGGATCTTATAGCTCAAATAGTCCCAACTTGCTTCCATCTCTGTGCTGAATTTAGTTGCCAAATTGGTGTAAAGCAATTGAGACAATAAACAAGATTTTTTACAAAGGAGAAATGTTGCCAACACAACAGATTTGTGTCTGTTAACTTAGCATCAGTGGTCAGAAAACGCTGTCGATGATCTGCAATTAGCCCGTCTATACCGCCGCCTCCCTCCACACAGGCACGCTGTAATACCTGATTGAGGTCCCCTGGCCATGTTACAATAAGCTGATTTTTCCCTCGCTGGTCGCGCATTTAAGCTGCATTTAGAATAATTAAAACATGCTAAGCTTTATAATACCTCACCGCAATTCAAACAAAGGTCAAAAGAGAAACTTTTGCTGTGCAAGAGTGCAGTCCAACGTGCAAATAATTTACTATTGTTGGTGTTTTAGGAACGCGAGTTAAGCAGCAAGAGAAAAGAATGTGAAAACCTTGAGCATGAAGTAAAGAAGCGCCAGAAGAGATGTCAGGATTTGGTAAGCTGTCCTCACCTTCGTGTTAACGTCTGGCGTGCTCCTTGAGCCTGGCTTGATTCAAGGACGGTGATTCAAGGATGGTGTCTTGTTTTCGGGGGGGACAGGAGAGTCAGCTCAAGGATGAGCGCAGCAAAAATGAGCGACTAGAGGAGGAGACAGATCTCCTCAGGAGGAAGGCACAGCTGCTCCACCAGGTCAGTGCTGAGCTGAAGGTTCTTCCTGTCTTCCTAAACTGGTTTTATCATTTTGAAAGCATAATTTGTCAACAATGGTAGTTTACTCACCCCTTAAAAGGTCCCAGAAAGAATAAAAATGATAATACCTTAAGAAAAAAAATCAGCCATTCTTATATTTTGTTTTTTAGACTCAGGCTGAGAATGAGGAGCTGAGGGAAGATCTCTCTAAAGTGACCGCTCAACACAGTTCAGTTCTCGAGGAGAACCAGAGACTCCGTGCCAAACTGGAGAACCTAGAGCAGGTCCTTAAGGTACTGCTCTATTCTGATACAAACAACATTATAGTTTTTAATTCTGGTATTTTACATATGCAGAAAAGCTGTTGATCGTGTGTGTGTGTGTGTGTGTGTGTGTGTGTGTGTGTTTTAGCATATGCGAGAGGTCGCCGAGCGAAGGCAGCAGCTGGAATTGGAACATGAGCAGGCACTGGCTATCCTTAAGTTCAAACAGGATGAAATCAAACGCTTACAGCGGGTGAGAATCGTGTTTTTTCTCTAGCTGAGAGTTGTTGTTTTATTTTAAAATATAATTACATTTTAATTATCACGATTCTGAGAAATGAGGGCTTCATCCAGCAGGAGGCAACCTTCGGTCACCAAAGAAGAATCACCTCTGCTCTCTCCTCTGTGATGCGGCCTCGCCAAATAAATGTCTCTCATTCTCATGTCTTTCTGTTCCACAGGCCCAGTTATTCGCTAAGAGGGAGCATGAGGGAGTGGTGCAGATGCTGGAGGTAGGTGTGCAGCGTTTAGGCCAACTTAACAAACAGAACTCAAAGGTACGGCCGATCATTGCTGTCACACGCAAGAGGAGCCTGAGTTACCCAGCCACAGCATGAAAGAGAGGAGGAGAGTTGTTCACACATTCGTCCGGTGTTTCTCTTTCATCGTATTGAGCTTCCTGTCATGTGAGATAACATCAGATTCATTGTTGAAGGTGTTTCTTGGTGTCGCCTTAAACAATGAGAGTAAAACAGGATAAATATCAGTTTTCACACACACACACACACAGTGAAAATATGAACGTTCTGTGTTTCTTGACCAAGTGTGTAATTTCTAATGAACTCTTAAATGAAGTGTACATTTTATTTTAGGGGTTGACTCAGCTTGTGTTGCGGAGAGAGCTGGTAGAGTATAGCTGCTGGGGTTTTTTGTTCAGTCTTCTTTTCTTTTTGATTTTCTTTCCTGACTCTCTTTTGACCTGAACACAAAAGCTTCCAGTGCTTTTGAACGTTGGCTGATGAATCGGAAAAAAGCCAATTTCAGCCTGACTGTTTCTCTTTTACTAACAGTGGATGCTTTGTGCTGAATCAGTCTTTCACTCGCATGTGTCTTTCCTTTGTGTTATCTTCGTGCCCACCAGAGTACACTGGACTGCATGCAGGTACTACTTGATCTGTTGAGTAGCAAATTTTCCTGTCTTGCCATAGATAGAAGTAAACCAACCCTTTCATTATTGTCAATAAAAATACTCAACCTTATTATGTCAGACAAGAGTGAAGCGAATATATTTAGCACTAGATTACCTTTAAAAAGCTTCACTGCAACATTTCCCTTGACTAAAATGTAAGGCGAGAACAGAAGATCATGAATGCCTGATGTCATAAAGGAAGTTCATTTGTCATTGATTTGATGTAATTATTATGTTTAGTTACCAATCAGGCTAGAAAATGGTGTGTGTGTGTGTGTGTGTGTGTGTGTGTGTGTGTGTCTGCGTCTGCATCTGGTTTCGTATAGTTGAGAGAACCAGCAAAAAAAATATTCTTACATCCCAAAAAAATGTGTGTGCGTGCAGATCGATTTGCATATGTAGATAGGTAGGTTTTCATTTCTGCACACGTTAGGTGCTGTAGCTGAGGGCTGAATGCAGAATTTCCTTTTCAAAGGTGAGGCTTACAGGAAATGTTCAGGCAGTTTCGCTTTACATTGAGCTTTTGTGCGACATCAGCCTGCCAGAAAACGACCGCAATCTAACCTGGGCTCATTAATTCCCTCCAGCAGAGCACTACTGCACCTCTCCTGCTCTGTTTTATGGTCCTTTTTCCAACCATCACGTCAAATAAATCCCTCTTCTCTCTGCCACTGAACCCTTGAGCCTTTAACCATGTGTGTTTGCACCTACTGAGTCTGTTTCTGAATAATGTCTTGAGAAAACATCACCTTTTCAGCAACGTTTGCTCAGCTATGCTCTCACATCTCCACTCAGCGGTTCCTTTATGTCCTCCCTGCTCTGCTACGCAGTCAAAGGTACGAGATCTGGAGGAGAAATGTCGCACCCAGAGCGAACAGTTTGGCCTGCTGTCCCAGGAGCTGGAGAAGTTCCGCCTGCAGGCCTCCAAGGTGGATCTCGCCGGTTCTAGCCTCCTCAACAACCCCAGCTTCTCTGTTCTGACCAACGGGGTGGGGCTGACTACTGAACGAGGTGAGCTGGGTTACTGTGTACTGGATCCAGCATCTCACTGGTTTTTGCGTCTGTTGGTAACTGAATGGAGTGTGTAAGGACACAACAGTGTCGCTGGTGTTTCTTTGAGTTGTCTTTGCTGGCGCACAACCTCCTCAACCGCAACAGTTCCATCCTGTTTAGAAATCCCCTGGTTTGGTTGTAATTTAGATGTGATTCTAGGTCTTTGCAGCATCGAGGAGTTCACAATCAGAGCCTAAAACTTTGAAACAAGAAAATACCGTATATGAAATATAAATGTACAGATTCAGATTTTGGCTGTGTCAAAGGTCAGTCTTTAGGGAACATCTGTCACATGGTGACCTTGATTTGAATGGTCAGTCTATAGCAGATTGTGTATGTACCAACCAAATGCAAGCTCTTTACCCAACACTGTTAATGTATTTTAGACTGCACTGCTGGCTTATTGGATATGGTGTCTCTGGGTGAAATAGCCTTCTGGAGTCTTGAGGGAGGTGACGCGCTCTCCTGTCCTGAGGGTAACGACGTGCTCGGCACTCATGACACACATGTCAGAACAGCATGGCATGCTTTACCGCGTCATCCCCACTCATACCGTTTGTATGGTCACACGAGTGTGGAAAAAAAGGAGTCAGTTAAACCTTTTAGCGGAGCGGAGCTTTTGTGACACACACGGTGCCACCGGGTAGCGTGATCCCTGACCTCAGACAGATGGAGGTGGGATTTTTTTCCCCCGTCACTGTTTTAATCAGCCAGGTGCAGCCTTGAGCCTCCTGCATGTCAACCACTGACCTCACCCACCTTGTTGCACATGGATTGAGCTTGGTCAGCCACCCAGAGGGGCCAGGGGGAGGGCTGCCTTGACTGGATTACGTTATTATTCTCTCCCCGCCTGTTAGATGTGGCTGCAGCTCTGCGGATGGGAGCCACACCCCACGCCGCAGGGCTGTCCAGGGTGGAGCGCTCGCCTGTCACCAAGCACCGAGAGCTGCCCACCATCAGCGTCAGCAAGTCAGGCTCCACCTCCAGCAAGTCGGAGACGGCAAATGTCACCCCCAAGTCTGACACCCACCTGAGTCCGCACAAATCAAGTTCCACACACGAGGTGCCACACTGTTAACCCTCCTGTCAGAATCACATTGTTATGTTGTTGTGTAGTGTTGCTTTTGACTGCTTTTACTATTGTGTCAATGCCTAACAGCCAACACTGAACGCTGTTTTTTCATGGAAACAAGAACGGAAAATATTTGTTATAACTTTTGTTTGTCTTCTTATTTAGTGCTCAGTTCATTTCATTCATATTCCTTAGTTTAATATTGTATATTTCCCATTGCTGTGGTGATAACGTTCTCAGGTGGACACTGCCAGTGAAGTGGAGGAGCTGGACGTGGACATAGCTCCAGCACCCTACACCCCCAGCAGGGGGGCAGCCAAACTCCAGGTCTTCATTGCAAGATACAGGTGAAGTTTACTATGAATATGAGGCAACTTTTGCTCATGATGTTGGTCGATATTCAATACTTAAACAAGAAATCCTTTTCCACAGCTACAATCCGTATGATGGCCCCAATGACAACCCTGAACTGGAGCTTCCTCTCACTGCTGGAGAGTATATCTACGTGTATGGAGATATGGATGATGATGGCTTCTATGAAGGTCATTTCAAAGTGTCAACAATTTCAACCGCTGTGTCATACGTGTGGTCACAAATCTGTCTGTGATAAAATTCGAATCTACGTTTCCTACAGGTGAGCTGATGGACGGACGCAGAGGGCTGGTACCCTCTAACTTTGTGGAACGCGTGTCGGATGATGATGTGATGAGTGCTCACCCTCCAGGAACGGGAGACATGTCTCATAACTCCCTGCTCGACAGCAGCCTGCACAGTGCCAGCCACCAGCATCACCTCCATATGGGCGCCAGTGCCTCAGAAAGGACAGAGGTCTCAGCCGCCTCTGGCCCCGCCTCAGCCCCCTCAGATTCAGCATCAGCCTTGGCTGTCCCAGCCCCCCTCACCAACGGCCTGGACTTGGATTTAGAGGAGGTGGGAGTGGACACCGTGCCTTACCCACGTAAGCTCACCCTGATCAAGCAGCTCGCCAAGAGCATCATCATTGGCTGGGACCCTCCGTTGGTGCCTGCTGGGTGGGGCAACGTATGGAGCTATAACATCTACGTGGACCAGGAGCTGCGGCTCAACGTGCCCTTCGGTTCCCAGACCAAAGCCGTGCTGGAGCGGTTAGACATAAACCTCAAGACCTACCGTGTCTCGGTGCAGAGCTTGACAGAGAAGGGCCTCTCCGAACAGTTGCGCTGCAGCTTCCTGGTCGGTCGGGATGTTTGCGTGGCGCCCACGCAACTACGAGTGGAGAAGATCACCGCCACCTCCGCCAATGTGACTTGGCTGCCCAGCAACAGCAACTACGTGCACATTGTGTCCTTGAACGAGGAGGAGTGTGAACTGGTAAAAGCTGGCTGCTACTCACTGTGCCTCAATACCCTTTTGCCCAGCCTGCAGTACACAGTCAAAGTGGAGGCCCGTCCACACCGCACGCCGTGGGAGTTACCCGTGGAGAGACGGGAACACAGAAGTGCTACAGTGACCTTCACGACACTGATGGCAGGTCAGGATTTCAGACGGGTCCAAACTGCTCCCACATGGAGCTGTGTGGCGTTATGACACCACAGGAGTTCAGCTTTCGATGTGAGACTTAAATATGTCACAACAGTAACTACACATACTGTGCTTCTATTATAAGCTGCTGTTATTCAGTTACGTAAAGAATTTTATGTGAACAAAAAAAGGCTTTAAAGATAGTTGCTTTTATTTGGGTTGCGGTGTCTTTGCTTATTTGCCTATTATTTGTAAAAGTGGTATTCAGTATTCAGCAAACAAAGGGATCCCGCATCCATGCTAGCTAAGTGGATGTTAAACTCTACACTAAAACTGGAACTCTTATTTTTTTGCCAATTTTGGGCTGCAGACTGTGACGTGATACCTGCTGTTGCTGCAGGTCCTCCCGACGCTCCTCTGGATGTACAGCTGGAGCATGGTCCTTCTCCCGGGATCGCTGTCATCAGCTGGTTGCCAGTCACCATAGATGCTTCTGGGACCTCCAACGGAGTCCGTGTCACTGGATACACCATCTATGCTGACAAGAGAAAGGTGAGAGTTGGTCTTTTTTGAACCAGGATTTCTCTGCTTGGTTAGGGTTGGATTATATTTTTACGATATCACCGTAACGTGTATATTTTACTCTTATCAAAGGTGCTGGAAGTGTCCTCCCCAACGGCTGGCAGTGCTCTGCTGGGCCCCTCTCAGATCCAGTCCCTGCAATCAGCTCAAGAACTCACCGTCCGAACAATGTCTGCCCACGGGGAGTCCTGTGACTCTTTTCCAGTCAGTGTGCCCTCCAAGCTAGCTGCCATCATGGCAGGTCCACCTGTCACCACCCCAGTCGTGCCACCACTAGCCTGCTCGCCCATAGGTTCCAATAAATTGTCCATGCCATCAACCAATGGAAACACCGCTGCCAAAGTCTCCGTGCTGCCCTGCTCTTTGCCATTAGAAACACACGCCTGTGGTCTCTCAGTGGAGGCTGCTGCCAACCACCCTCATACTCTCCACTCAGAAACTCTCCACTCATCTGCCTCCTATGTGAAGGCCTGGGCCAACCCCTCTTCTTCTGCCGCCTTGGCAGTGTGCGAGGCTACATTGCCTGTGTGTACCATTACTCCAGTGGTAATTCCAAATCTCATTATTTAGCCATAGTCAAAGCTAAGCTCAATCGTCTATTAGCTGTAAAGCTAAGCTTCTTACAAGACTTTGCTTATTGCTGAAAAGTTGTAACACCAACAGAATTAAGCATATTGTTCTCATTTCTGTCTGATGTTCAGGTTAGCGTGACTTCGCCCATCACCTCAGCACCTCTTTCAGCCGTTGTTCCAGCAGCAGCAGCAGCAGCAGCAGCACCAGTACCACCAGCAGCTCTTGCACAGGGACCAGTTCCAACATCAGCAGCGGTGTTGGACCTGAGCAGAGACACAGACAGTCCTGGAACCATACGCCCGTTCCCATCTATTACAGAGTTCATAGAGGACCCCTGTGCCAAACTTGGGACACCTGAGCGCATCCCTACCCCACCTAAGGCCCCGATCTCCGACCTCCTTAACCCACAGGACAGCAACCTTCTCAGACCGCCCCCCGCTTCACCACTGGAGTCAGAGGTAGAGGACGAGACAGAGAACACCCGCTTGGTATCCATCGAGGAGTTCCTAAGACAGGACCAAGAGCCCAACTGCCGGACACAGCAGGTCAGTTACAGATGCGCGGTCGAGCTGTAAAACTACCTGCTTCCTTATTCTGTTCAGTACTTTTGGAACCAACAGCACTTATTTTTTATTGTCTTATTAATAAATAGGGGTTAATAGGTCAACCAGTCCGGGTGGAAACATGAGTCCCTCTAAATGTTCCTTAAACAGAATTTTGGCCTGTTTGTTCCCAGTCATATAGCAGAGCACATGTGGAGCCTGCCAGTGACTATCACGCAGACAACAGTCGTTCAGATCTATCCGACATCCTGGAGGAGGAGGAGGAAGACCTTTACTCCGACCACTTTAGCGAGAAACAGGGCAGAGGCTACACCGTTGGAGCTAACAGGGTAATGAAACACTCGCGTTCTTTCTAATATATCTGCGCATGTGTGATTAAGATGTTTTTTCGCTTTCTTCTCGTCTTTTTCTTTTGCATCTCTGGGTTTGCTGTGTTTTGGCTCCTTTATCTCACTGAATAACGTGACTGGTAGCCACCCAGGTCAGATCCTGCAGACAGCGATGAGGAGGTTCTGGAGAAGATCCTTACGTTGCCTCCTCAGGCGTGCTCCAGCAAGCAGCTGTTTAGTATTCCTGAGGTGACAGAGGAGGAGGATAGCAGTCAGGAAGAACACTTGGCACAGCACAGACAGTCCCGATCCAGGCCCAGAGGTTCAGAACACTTTCACCACGCCCCCCAGCATCCCCCCAACCCTCACACAAACTACCCACCTCAAAACTCCAGATGTGTAACCAAAGAGCCTTCACTCACACACAGACAGACGCAGGTCAGGCCGAGGGCACAGCACAGGGTTCACTACGCAGACACGGTGGACACCCTCAACTTCACCGAGGAAGAAGACCTGGGTTTATACCAGGGTCCCGCCGCTAGACGGGTTTCACCCCGCTGTCCTGCACAGCCAAACCGCAACAGCAAGGAGAGAGTACTGCTCAGAGGGTTAGGGGATCGCCTTAGGAGGGAGGCCATGCTGAGGAGCCAGATGGCTGTCACCGCGGCAACCAACCCCGGTTATGGTCTCACCCCGCCAAGACCCTACCCGGTCAGTCGAACAGTACGAACTCTAAAGTCAGCCATCGGTCGCGGGGTGGAGATTGACGTGGAGTACGGCACCGATGACAACGAGGAGGCGGTGGAGCGCAGTCCCGGGGAGGTGGTGGTGGACCAGATGAGCTCTGAGTGGTGGGTGGAGGGGGGTCAAGCGGAAGCCTGCACCCGGCCTCACCGCCGAGCGCTGAAGGACGATCCTCTGGTAAACGCCGCAGAGCAGCTGTGGTGCCCCCCACCCCCCTACACCCCTCCCGTCCCTCCTCCTGTAGACATGTGGATCGACTCCTCTTACTCCCTAAACTACTTCCAGCGCTCAGTCCACAAACCTTCCCGTCATCACGTCTGCAGTAGACAGAGGGAACAAGATGGGCTCATTGGAAAGTGTGATTACTGAAATACAGGACTTCATATCGGCACACACTCGCAAACATCAGTGTGTGTGTGCCAAAGTGACTAAGCAGACGGTCCGACTGGGCAAATCTACACAACTGAGTCTGTTCTCCTTCTGTCACTGCAGTACCTGACACCGAGCCCCTTACTCCTCGTTGCCGGTGTGTGCTTTAGTCCGTTTTACCGGTCAGTGTTCTGGGTGGTCCAGGTTATAGTCAGTCAGTCAGAGGCACCTTGTGTTAACGGTTCCTCCCTCAGCAGAAAGGCTCCCTCCGTTTCTTCAGCTTTATCTGTCTTGTTGGACAGGAGCTCAGCCAGATCCATCCCGCTGAGGCAGGCGCATCACGGGGAAGCCAGGCAGCAGTTCCACCTAAACCGGCGTGCTTCCAGGCCAGGCAACTCGAAGGTTAGAGGACTTGTCGTCTCTCGTTCTGTCTTTCCACCTTTGTCTGTATTTCCTTTATAGTGTGGGTGTCAGTTGGCCAAAAGTGCACATTTTCACATTCATTGAGGTAAAATGAAGGAATCATTTCTATTTTGTAAAGAACCAGTTAACTGTTTAAGGATTTACATTCAAACCACAGAGGAGAGGGAGGACGGGTTCCCCCCGTGTGGACTGTGAATTGCCGGCCCACAGTAGTCAGATTAGCATCATGTGTTGAACCAGAGGAGGAGGTGCTGTAGCTGTCGCTGGCGCTGCAGCGAAGAAGAGGAGGGAGGCTGGTAAGATAAGTCCAGGATTAACCCAAAGTGGCTTGTCATGACAGGAGGAAGTGACAGACATGAAAATAGTAACCTCAGCGAGCCCACAGAGAAACTGTGGACGCACCGGGCCCCTTTTTTCTCTCTGTTCCCTTCAGTAATTCTCTCTGTTGTAGAGAAAGTCACGCCCCTGATGAAAGATAACAGTCCAAACATCTTGGTTTCCTTTAAAATCCACCTGCTCTAACCAAGCTGTGGGCGTTCCACAGGCTGCACGGTCGGCTGCGCAGCAGCGCGTCAGCGTGCACGTGCGCAGAGATAGAGGAAGGGAGGAGAGAAGTCGGGTCCTGTTTGCCTGGACGTGGGTGAGGATGTGAAAGTGTGCTGCCTGTCTGCCCGTGACTCTTGCCACAGATGGGCTGATTCTCCCTAATGAGATAAAGAACATGTCTGATGCAGCTTAAAGTCTCACTACAGCCAGCAAATTTCTCACTCGCCCTCAAATCAGCGACACTTGCGACGCCTGCGGCCGCGCTGGGGTCACCCCTCTGCTCTGCTCCCTCAGAGGCCGATTTGCTCTTTCTGTGACCTTCAACTTGTTTTTGCACGCGCGGCGGGCTTATTGCACGCAGGCAGATTTAGGTGTGAAAGTGGGGCAAACTCCCGCCCGTTTGCTGCAGATCATGAACGAGTGCGCGGTTTTCAACTGGCTCACACAGCTTAGGATCAGTGGTTTAGCTTGATTACCTCTTTTAAGGACATGCCTCTGCCTCGCCGCTCGTGGCAGCGCTGCGTTTGTGTGGGGGAGGGGGAAGCTGGCTGTTGCCTTCACTTTCAGTCGTCATTAGATCCATACGATTGAAGATTAGCGTGTTTTCCAGACTATAAGTTGCACTTTTTAATAGTTTGGCTGGTCCTGCTACTTATACTAGACTTATACCTCTCTGTATAATATGTGCTACTCCTCTACCACTGAAAATTAATAAAAGTTAACCTAAAGACTGAGAAAGACTGAACACCCTCAAAAGAAAATCCCTTTCACCGCAGAAAAGACTTGAGTGGATTGTGTTAAATGTGTTGTGTTGTCATATCTGACGTCCATTCAGCCTGTTGTTCTATATTCTGTTATTATTAAAACTTGCCTTTCGGATTAAATGCATGTTTTTGGTGTTGGGTTTTGTAAAATACATTTTCTCCCAAAAAAATGCGACTTATTGTCCAGTGCGACATAAAGTCTGAAAAATACAATACTTTTTTTCCTTTTGTCACCGTGTCGGCGTGTGTTCGTCAAAGGCCAGCTGGTTTGACTCTTGTTTCGATCGCTTGGTGCGTTTGTGTGTCCACAGGTGGTGTCAGTTCCCCAAAGATTAGAGACGGTGAGGCCCGCATCTTCGTGGCCCTCTTCTCTTACGAGCCCGCCACTATGTCGCCCAACCCTGACGCTGCTGAGGAAGAGCTGCCTTTCTCCGAAGGACAGATCATTAAAGTACGTCCCTGCTTCCTACTTGCCGTGGCTGAAACCCACCCTGGTTGGATGGCAACGGCGCGCTCATTTTTCCCTATGATGTCCTTCGCCAGGTTCACGGAGACAAAGATCCAGATGGCTTCTACAGGGGAGAGTGTGGCGGTCGCCTGGGCTTTGTGCCCTGCAACATGGTGTCTGAGATCCAGGTGGAGGACGAGGAGACCCGGCAGCAGCTCCTGCAGCAGGGCTACTTGTCCACAGCAGCATCCGTGGACAACGTTGGTGAGTCGAGGTGTTTTAAGGCCATGGCGTATCGTTCCTCTCTGCACATTCTTGCTTCGACTGATAAATGCGTGGGTCGATGCCCTCGACCAAACACTAAGATAATCAGTTAAAGTATCCCTGTAACAAAGTCTGATATATCAATTTTGGAACCCTTTGAAAAGGGAAATGTTTTAGAGAGGATATCGCTGCTGCTTGTGTTTGATGGGGGGTGAAAATGGCAGCGTGTGCCTGTCACACACGGGGTGCTTAGTCCACAGGTGACTGGGGGGCTGACCTGACCTGCGGGGCAGATCTGGGGGGGCCACATGTAAATCAGGCCCGGAGGGAGCAGCTTGATTCAGCTTCTCCTCCTTCAGGCTGCCATTTTTAAAGCAGCCGCGGGCGTCTTGAGCCAGGGCGTCCCTGTGGCCAGCGTGGAGCCGTGCTGCCTGTTCTCTCCCCCACAGAGCCCTTCATGGACGCTCCGGCCTTTTTCACTCCCGCCGCAGCTCTCCGGGGCTCCTCGCTGGCTTCTCATCGTCTACCGTGTCCGGTCTGCTTCTCTCCAAAGTTGCACCTCTGTGTTGCTTTTTTGGTTTCATTTGTTGGTGTTTTTTTTTTTTTTTTTCCTTTTCTATAACTCCATCAAGGCACTCGCACACACGCACAGACCCCACGTCGCCCCGTTCCGCCACCGAAACCGAGACGATCCAAGAAAGGTGTGTCTCGCTGCAGCCTGCAGCCTTCCACCTCTCCCCCTCATCCTCCGCTCTCCTTCATCCTTCGCTCTCCTCACACTTTCCGTTGCTGCTCGTCCACGTCTGTACTCACGGAATGATAAAATATCGGGGCTTTAGCTCCTTTTGTGTTTGTGGTTCCGAGCAGCGGATCTTTCCTAGCGTTTCCAGTTCACTAACCTCATCCTTCTATTATTCACCCGGTGACGCGTTTGTCTTTTCCCCTCCTTTTCATTTCTTCAGTGGAGTCGGCCGCCCTTTGGGAGGAGAGCGTACCTCCTCCAGCCAAGGTCGGTGGTCAGATCAGTGGCCCGTGCACGCCCTCCGTCGCTCACCCCTGCACCTGCATGATGGATGTGGTTTGCGTTTGTGTCGCCAGCATGTTTTTATCCGACCTCCTTTCTTTTTTTTTTCGTGTGTGTGATGGCTGCAGACATCCGGACTGGTTTCTGATGATGACGATAATGCTGGAGTTCAGTTTTTCTCTTCTAAGGACTGTCTGACTGTTCCTGGAGCTTCGTGAGCAGCTGCACAGATGCCGCATCCATCAAAACCGACTAACTCTCCGTTCTCATCATCGTTTTTTTTTTGTTCTGAAGCGGCGCGGCCTCTCCTCAGCTCGGCGCCCAGAACAGGACGGACGCGTGGCGCTCCCGTCCGCAGGTCGCCCCCCTCACCTCTCCTCTCTTTCGCCAGCAGATCCGAGCCAAAGCGCCGCCTCAGCTCGCCAGGCAGCTCCGGGAGCCCGCAGGATGGTGGCCATCTTTGACTACGACCCGCGCGAGAGCTCCCCCAACACCGACATAGAGGTCAGAGCCGCTCAGTCAGACAGGATGGAGCTGGGCCTCGCCTGTGCTCATTCTGTGTGTGTGTGTGTGTGTGTGTGTGCTGCAGGCGGAGCTGACCTTCAGCGCCGGCGACGTCATTCACGTGTTCGGCGACATGGACGAAGATGGCTTCTTTTACGTAAGTGGATCCAAGCGCAAGACGCACAGAATAACACCCGCGAGATGGTCCCACTGTGTAGTTATGTAGATGAAAACACCTCCAACCAGTCAGCGTTAATTTCAGTGACCAACCGTTTACTCCTCATGCTTCTGAAATTGGTTATCATGTCCCGTCTTTCTTATATTATCCTACAGCGTCTTTCTTTTCTCGGGAAACGATCTGAGCTTTTATTTTGACAGTTTCCCAGGTGTTTTGTTTCCTCTTCCTACCCGACCTTCTGTCCCGTACGCGTTGCGCTGTGCTGGATTTGTCACCACATTTGGGCCGTTGACTGTCCTCCCTTCCCCTGGTCTTTGGTCTGCAGGGAGACCTGAACGGACACAGAGGTTTGGTACCGTCCAACTTCTTGCAGGCCTTGGCCGAGGACCTCCCAGCAGAACGGGCCTGTGCTCAGCCTGCGCCAGAACCCAAGAGAGAATCGCAGGTATGGCAGCTTCTCCCCGAGGCGCTGCACCACAGCAGACAGCCGGGTGGGTCCGCCCCAGCGTGAAAGCCACACCAGGCGGAAAAAATCACTCGCATGCATTTGCAGAATGTGGGTTGGCGGCCTTGTTGTCTCTTTAACACCACGTTTGTTTCGCCTCTGTCGTTTCCTGCACGGCCCTTTGCAGAAGCACAAACGAACCGTGCACTTTGAGACGTGATTGTAAGTGTCTGACTGGACGAGTGTAGCAGCTCCCTGATTGACACCAGTGTACCTGTTCAAGCTCTCCTCCTCCTTCCTCCTTACATGTGCCCCATCCTCTTCCTCAGCTCTTCACTCTTTCCCTGTGTCCTAGTGTTTCCTTCTATATTTAGCTACTTACCCTTCTCTGTGTTTGCCGGTCGTAGCCTGAAAGTGCTACTGTCTCCTCTCAGGACACCCAGGCGTCTCCTTCGGAGCTCCAGGATCCCGGACTTGCAGCCCTTGAGGGGACTCTGCCCTCGCCAGCGGAGCCCGACCAGCAGAGCGTCCCCGGGGCCAAGCTGGAAAGCCCCCCATCAGCTCCCGCTCCCGCTGCCAGTCCCGCCGTCTGCTCCGCCTCTCCCCCCCCTCTCCCAGCAGGCAGCCCCCCCACACAGACAGACTGCTCGTCACAAGGCAAGAAGAAGAAAAGCTTCTTCTCTAAAGGCAAGAGACTGTTGAGGAAACTGGGATCCAGCAAGAAGGACTGAGGGTCGGGACCTCTGGCTGGCCTGAAAGCACTTTCTCTGCTCGCTCCTCGTGGTCCGCACGGTTAGTGGCCATCAGATCTCATCGCTGAGGCTTCGGCACGTCTGCTTTTGCCTTAGAGTGCCGGGAAAGCAGTTGGAAGATGTTCCAAGAAAAAAAACAACAAAGCGTTACCCAGCCTGCCGCATCACAGGAGCATGTAGCAGCCATGCATGCTGAAGCCTGCAAATCTCTAAACACCTCCTAATTATCTTAACTTGGTCATCTCCTGTTGGATTATTGCAAAGATTCTGATGGAGACGGCCACCAAGCAGCGGAGCAGCCTCCAGCACAGAATGGAGCTAATGAGGGATTAGCGTCGACGTTCACGTCCTGGTGCCACTTTATCGATTTACCCGAGGCAGAGGCGCAGTCCGTCTCTTCCTCTGTGGCTGGAGAAAAGAAAAATGCACTATTCATCCCTCATGAATGTTTTTGAGTTTCTCCCTTGTGTTCTCGTCAGTATTTATTCAGGACTTTGTACAGAATGTGTTATTTATGGTGCGACGCCCAGCTGTTGGAGACAAATTGAACATAATGAAAAATGTGAATGAAATTAGGAGTGTAAAGGGTTGACCTGTGTGTGTGTGTGTGTGTGTGTGTGTGTGTGTGTGTGTGTGTGTGTGCGTGCGTGTGTGTGTGTGCGTGCAAATGCCTTTCTCAGACATTACAGCTCTTCATGTCAGACCTGCAGTTTGGGCTACGATGACGCAGAATCCTGGAATCAGGAAGCATCTTTGCTAGCTTGATTGACTCGTTTAGCTCCAACTTCAGAGATCATTCAAGTCAACTAGAGTTTGATAAATCCAGAAGCATGGCTGGGCCAGGAAATGGCTCAGTGTGCTGCTACAGACGAGTGAAAAATCCAGATAGCCTGGTTCAGGCGGAATCCTGAGAGCCCGTCTTTCTTCCTCCACGATTCCTCCATCTTCCTCATGACCCCGACAGTCTCACCACACCAAAAACCCAGGTGGAAATGTGGGATTAAACGGAGTCGGTGACAAATGGGTCTTGTCTGAGACTAAATTCAGACCATGTTGAGTGGATGCCTGACCAAACGAGGCTCTGGAACGCTAACGATGCTCTGCCGAGGCGGATGCCCGGAGGAGGCGTCGCTGGTCAGTGGGTCAACGTCCACCGTCGGGATTTGAAAGAAGCACTTTGGGAGTGTGAAAGCAGCGGTTCTGCACACTCAGCTTGAGGTGCGGCTGTGTGAGCGTGCTGGATCAGTCAGAACGCCTCGTTTGACTGGAGACTTTCTCAGGTTTTTCACTTTATTTCTCACGCTGAGATTCGGCTGTCGAAACAAAATATGCCAAAATCTTAGGTGCTCCTTGTTACCATAGCTACCAGAGACCAAGCAGCAGGCCAGTCCGGGTCGGCGAACCTGGCGTCCTGTCGTTTTTTGTCGTCACCGGTGGGAAAAGCGAGTGAAAAGTGCGGATGTGGACAGGAGGGGGCAGACGTGCAGAAGTCGCCGAGACAGGCAGCGATTATTTATACTCATGTCACATTTGACGGCCTTTAACGCACACGTTAACCCTCTACCTGCCGCCTAGCCGTAGCGCCCGGTTAGTCTTGTTTTAGCACCGCCCATCATATTTTTAGCCTTACGGGGAGAAAAACACCTGGTTTAGTCTTAACTTGTTTACAGATGTTGATGGACTGCATGCATACCAATGTTACACCCGTGTTCTGCCTTATTTCTGTCATGTTTCTGTATGTCCAGACCGGTGGACCTACAGTGTCACGAAGGCCGTCGGGGCAGTGTGTTTTTCATGAGTGAAGGTGTGTTTTCAAGGTCTCTGCGGGCCTGCAGTCGTTGTTTTAACTCCGTGGAAGATTTTCTAAGTATCTACACGTTCGTGTTTTTATTGCCCTCTTGGAAGCTCATCTGTGAATACATTTGTTCATTTTATTCTTTTTTTTTTTTTGCATGTGCAGGAGCGGAGGTGGAGGTACAGGTGTAGAGCGTAGGACTTCAGATTGTGATTGTCTCTTTCGCTAAGGCTCTTTTTACAGGAATAAAGGATGTCTATTTTCACAGAAACCCTGGAGTGGCTCATGAAGGTGGACAGCAGAGGTGTTTCAGATGCCTTTATTGCAAACACACACACACACGCACGCCAGGTCACACAGCGCCACCTCTGGAGGGAAGGGCGGCGAGCTTTGCTCCGCGCCGCGCCGCGCGCCACCCATGTGAGCGAACACTCTGGGGAGCGCGAGGCCTCTGCGAGAGACAAAAGCCACTTCCGCTTTCCTGGCTTGCTGGGCGAGCTCCTCGCCGAGGGCCTCCGCGTCGTCTCCCTGAAGACAACAGTACACTCATCCATAAAGTAGGAAACACTACACTGTGGCGAAGAGTTTAGTAGTGCTTTCTACTTTATGGATGACTGCACTGTACAAGCACGCGTCCACGTCCACGTCCACGTCCACGTCCGTCCTCTTCTGCGTGAACCTGCCGCCGCCCCCACCCACAGGCAGGTTTTTACCCCCCAACCGAAAGGCTACAGGCCTCACACTTCCTGGTTTTGCCCTCTTGAAACACTCACATGCAGACTTTCCCAGACGCTTTGTCCAACTGTGGCCCCTTTTTTTGTATTTTGTCTTTTTTTTTTTTTTTTTTTCAGTTAAGATTTGGACCCCTGAAACTGTCGTTTTTTTTCTGCTGCAACAGGAAGCCATCTTGTCTGACATGAGTAAGCTTTTCTGTTCACGGTAATGTACAAAAAAGTATTAAAAAAAAGAAAAAAAGAGCAGAAGTCAGATAAAAGTTGACACACGGACGAACCGACGATGGATCGGTGGTTAAAACAAAACATAACCTCACAGTCGAAACAAAGCAAAAGCAGTTTTTACATCAGCGATCTGGACGGATCCATGAACAGACAGGAAAATGGACAGAATACAGAATCCCCCACCTCGACCATTAAACAAGATAACAAAGCAGGTTTGAACCTCGGAGACAGAGGCGCAGCATCCGACGCCGTCCTGGCATACGTTACCTCAGCGCTGGGGGACGCCGGCCCTGCAGGTGTCCTCCGCCTGTCCTCAGACTGGATCAAGAAGAAGCAGCCGCCTGCTTTTGAAGCCTGCGGGGCCACGTGACGCAACCACAGGAAGAGGTCTAACAGTCACAGCCGCTGGCGTCTTCCGCCTTCTCCTGCGTCCTGCCTCCTGCAGACGTTGGCCGCGCATGGTCGGCTCGGCTGGGACGTCCCCAATTTTGGCATTTTTTGGGCTTAAGGTTCAAATGTCTTGTCACCGTTGCCATCACAGCTCAGCTATGTGAAGACACCGGTGTGTGTGAGTGTGTGTGAGTGTGTGTGTTCGAAGCCTGATGACCCGATGGCTTCTTATTCCCAGTTGTTAGACGGGTCTGAAAAAGTGAAAGGCTGCTGCTCTCGATTCCTCATCGGCGTCTAACTGTGACCTCCGACCTTTGCGGAGACCTTGAGAACCCGCCCACGCCTGGCGACCGTTGTTCCAACCGGGACAACTCTGATGGCTCCACGGCCGCGTTGGCTCCTCCC
>CAAE01014557.1:403514-444867 GCA_000180735.1 Tetraodon nigroviridis
ACTCGCTGCTCGTCTCCGACTGCCCTCTGGTTTGTGATCCCTGCCCCGCCCCAGCTCACCCACCCACCCACCCACCACCCTTTGCAGGTCGCTGTGCAGAACAATCCCAGCAGAGATCCTGGGTCGGTACCTTATCTGGACCAGCAGCTATTTCCCCTCCTGGCCTCGACACCCCACCTCCACCATCCCGGGGCCGTTCTGGGGGGTGCCCAGCCTCTCTCCTGCTTCGACCCCCCAGCCCAGAGCCTGACCTGAGCACAGTTGGCAGCAATAAGGACCGAATGTGAAAGTGAAAATCAATCCACTGACATTCGTGAGGGGCTCTGTCTGGGCTTTGAATTTAGTTTAAATTGTCTAAGTGGTGAAACTAAAGTCAGGCTTTTCTTTTTTATTAAAACTACCTCAACCCTGCTCTCATTTCTCTCTCATCTGTCTGCTAAAACACACCAGAACCCTGATTTTGCTTCAGCTGAAGTTGGAAAAGTAAAGGTGTGGGGGAAAAAAGGGTTAGTTTTATAGTAAATATGTGCTTGTGTAACAGAATAAAGTTTAAAACGGTATAAAATGAAATTTAAAAACTGTGACAATTTGAGGAAGAAGATGTGTAAGGTGAAACTTTGCATTCAAGGTGAATCTTTTTTTTTTTGTACAAACTGGCGGAAAACACACATTTATGGGCTCCTGACTAGTTCCTGCTCCTCTCTGGGTTGCGTGGGATGAAATGCGCGTTCATCACGCTCATCTGGTGACCCCTCCGACCGACCCGGCCTCCGTGGCAACGGAGCGTGGCGGTCCGTTAGACGAGCCAGTGAAGGCATCACTGCAGAGCAGCTGCCGCGTGTCTGTTGAAGGAACTGAAATCTTTAAATATCTCACTTCTGTTGCAGCTTTATAGACTACAAAAGACAGGAAGTTTAGTCACCCATTTGAAGAACCACACACACACACTCAGTTTAAGTGTGTGTGTGCTGGTAACGTCCACCCCTCCTGTTAAAACCTTGCCAAACTTCTTCTACTTCCATTTTTTCGCCCATCACCCTGACCGCTGAGGGAGGTTTCAGAAACCTCCGTTTGCTTCTTTTTCTTTCTGGATCTCAAACACCAGAAGCGTCCAGCCAACGCCTCCATCTGGGTTTTTTTTTTTTTTGTAAGCTTTTGCTCTGTAGCTTAAAGCGGCGACATACCCAAATAAGGACAAATGCCAGAGTGGTGAGCACCAATGAGGTCCGTGAGCCTGCGTGTGAACAAAGGTGTGAAGAGGAGGGTTCTCGGGAGGAGCTGCAGGGCTTCCTGGAAGGGCCTGCAGGCATCTCGCAGCTCCGGGCCCCGCTCTCGGTTTCGTTCTTAGGTTACTGAAATGACTAAAGCGCACATTCTGTTGTTTAAAAGGGGGGGGGAGGAAGAGAAAAACCCCCCAAATCGTGCGAATCACACGTTTTTCATGACTTTTGTGCAGAAGATGAGCGAACGTGCGGAAGGCCGGACCGGCCAGCAGGTTCTCAGCCTCGTGGGCCCGTTTACTTCTCATTTGGTGTGAATGTGTCTCCGACCGCAGCTCTCCGGTCAGGCCTGTGGAAAGAACAAACCCGAGGAACACACACATCTGAAAAACAACCTCACTGCTGCTGCTTGAATGTATCCACACATGCTAAAATTCCCTCAGCAAGTGGTCTTTTTTGGGGTCCATGTTCCCAGCAGTGGTTTGAAGACGTTCCCCTTCAGCATGTTCACCCTTTCTCCTGCTTTCTCAGCTTGTTCTGGTTGTTCCGAACATTTCGGAATGATGGGGTCAGGGTAGGAACGTTGGGTACGGACTTGGCCTTCAGATTCACCACCATCCGGTCTCTGAGCCCAGGACCTGGTTCCACTCTGATCTGTAAGAGCCTAAACAGACATGCGGGTGTCTTTCCAACTCGTGTCCAGTGACGTTCTTCCCTCATTTTTATTCACTTATTTTATTCTATTTCGTGTAGATTGACAGGCTATATATTTATGTACTTTTAACATCTGACATTCTGGCTTTAGTGAGTTGAACCAACTGCACCTTTGCAACAATGAAGTTCCAGTTGTAGAAGATGGCCAACGCCAGTGGTTATTCGGGCGTTTGTGTCGAACGGCGCCGCCTACTGGACAGTCGTGATAACGCGGCCCCTGGGTGACCCCCAGGAGCCTCTTCGGGCCCAGACATGCAGCTGGAGCTCTGCTCCAGAAGAGGCCCCTGGGTGACCCCCAGGAGCCTCTTCTGGCCCAGACATGCAGCTGGAGCTCTGCTCCAGACGGTTGGATCCTTTGTTACAGAAGTCAGAGATGGAACTCTGGAACAGGCGGGGCTGCATGTGACAGTTTAGAATTCAGATGTACTGAAATGGCCAACACTGGAACAGGGGAAATAAAATACTGATTTAAAATGACTCCTATATATAATATGGCTGATGATTTAATGATTTTTATTACGCACATTTTTTTTTCTAATCTATTGTATTATAAAAAAAACAATAATGACAATGAGTCATTGCAAAAGACCTTTTATTTTTGTAAATATTCAACAAAATCATATCACAATAATAAAAACCAGCTCTTCCTCAACTATCTAAGCTATTGTTCATCATAAAGAAAACTGATACTTTTTTACAGACAGAAGGTCACACGTCATGACGGGCAGGACGATGTAGCCCCACTACGGGTGTGGAGGAGGTAAACCGTATCAAAGGACGCTCATGTCTTCACTGCTGTGTCTCTGGATTTGTAGATCACTCCTCTGCTCTTCAGCTCTCTCACAACACCTTCAGAGAGGAGACAGACGTTTCAGAGGCAATAAGGATGGAAGCTCAGTCAACACGCTGCTGGGACAGTGTTCATCGGGTACCTGGAGGTAGTCGGCCCGTTACCGACACCGCATATACCCCTGGCTTAAAGTTGCCTACAGAGAAGAGCAGACAGGTTAAAAATGTACAGTAGCTGAGAGAAGACCCAAAGAATCCACTCATTCACTCATTCAATCAGTGATCAGTTCATGTGAATCCAGGAGTAAACATGCTGGCTCTCAGTAAACAGGAACTATTCAACTATCTTTTCACTAAATACAGCCCAGCCGGGGCCTGAGTACAGCTGACCTATCCTCTGCCACTTCGCCACCCAACTTTCCTCAGGACTCATCATGGCGATCACACTGTGGGCAGAAAGGGTGAAGATCAGCAACAATCTAACCTCTGGAAACACTTAAAATCCGTTTTTACCCGTCAAACGAGGAACTGGTGCATTCATAGACCATCTCCCGGTTCCCTTTCATCTGAAGGTACGACTCGCAGTTGTCACAGCCATCGTAGTCAAACTGATCAATAGTCTAAAAATTCAAGCGAAAATCCAGTAAAAGGTGTGAATACAAACCAGTAAAATCTGTTAAACAGAAAAACGTGTCAGAAATACCAGTTGATCATTTAAATATTATATTAGGCGCATAGTCGAATGCATGGTCGAATTTTGAAAATTGCAAAAATTGGCGAACTTAATAAATCTTGTTTTATTTTTGTTATATCTAGTTCTGAACACTAACGTTTTCATAAAAGAAACGCCGATCGAAATTAGGGAGAATGCAGCTAGCCACATAATAAGCTATATGCTTACTTGAGCCTTTCTAATAAAACCTCGTGTTTTACCTTCACTAAAGAGCACAGAAGACAAGCTCGCAGATGGCGGAGATCTTTTGGTACCGTTTCCAAAGCCATAACTAAGCTACTGAACACAAAATTGCAATTATATCGAAATAGCAAAACTGGTGTTTTGAAATCCGTTCTGGTCGCGGAGAATTGACGTCACTCCCTGTGAGGACCCAGCAGATACAGGCAGGCCTCCGCTACTTGCGCCTGTATAAAAATCAGTTTGACTTTGCTCAGTTTACGATAGTTGACTTATCAGTTACATTTTGTTTCCAATTTCCAAAGAATAAAATTTCAAGAAGCTTAGTTGTAGTGTAGAGAAAACCAAACACAAAGATGCATTTTAAAAAGGTTTATAGGTGCATCAGCATTCAAGCAATCATTTGTCACCCCTTGTCCATTTGCACGTGTGCATCTCTTTGTAAGTCAAGTGAGCTTTATTGTCATTTTCAAACATATATAGCTGGTGCAATACATATTGCAAACGAAAGAACGTTTCTCCGGGACTTGGTGCTGCATAAAACAACATAGGGGCACAAAAGACGACAGGGCTACACAGGGACAACATAGAGTCGTGCATGACAGGTGCATAGAATATAGTGCTGGCTACAGTGCAGATTATGTGCAAAGTGTTGTGTAGTTATATGAGCAGCAGCAGTAAAATGATGCTGCATTGTAAACATAGTTTTTTATAGTGAACAGCGTAAGGTTATTTCAAGTAAAGTGGCAGTGTACTGAATCATTGTAAACATTATACACATAATACCCAGTGGTTTTATTTAGGCAGCATAGGATGATTCGCGCAAACCTTCATCTCTGAAACCACAGCTTTTACAGCAGAGTTAAGTCATAATAATAATGTTGTGTAATGGCATGTTGGTCACTGGGGTTTGTATTTGTAGTCTATGTGTGTTCAGTTTCTTCCATTGAGGAGCCTGTGGGTTGTCTCTGCTCCTTCTTGCATGAATAAAAACTTGTTTGCTTGACTAGAACGATCTCCTGGTTGCTTTTTTACATTACCCGACTTGCCCAGTCAGTCATAGTCCATGCTGTTTTTACAAATGTTCTATAAGAGAGAGCTTAACTGGGCTACCACACATTCATTTTGACTCTCCAGGCACAGACGAGACAGAACTCTGCTTCCCAGCCCAGCCTGTCCTTACGGAGCGAGCTACTGCCAGCCTGCATCATTTAATTTTGAACAGCAAACCAAACCAATTCCAAATGTCCAATTCCAAACATGATGCTCCAAAAGCCAGGAAGACAAGAAACAAAGGGCAGAGGCTGGTATGCAAACATGGGGAAGGGGGCAGGCTGCCGGGGAACACAGGCTAAACAAGAGGGTGATCAGGAGTACAGGAGGGAGCGGGGCAGAACAAAGCACCCAGCAGACCCGCCCTTACATTATCACTTTATGGTCAGGGTCTTTGGAGTAACCTGCCTCAAAGATCATTAAAGGAATATGTGCTTTTTGTATTTCACTTTGATCCTTAGATGTTTCGCACGGTGTCAGGGAACTTGAATGAGCTTTGTCTTTAAAGGTTAAATCCCCCAATAAAACCAATATTGTTTGGGGATCTTGAAGTATACACATTAAAAAAAATTTAATTTCAACAATTTAAACAAAGGTTAGGCGCTCTCCTAGATCCAATAACTACTGACTGACTACAAGACAGATAACTAAAGTAACTTTCACTATTGCCAAACTGTTTTCTTCAGTTAATGCTTTTTATATATTTGTTTACTGGTTTTGTTTTCTTCACAGTACAGAAAATGCAATCCCAGGAAAACTCGCTTTTAGTCATCCCTAATGTTTTTCCTGCTAAACTTTGGCACTTGGTGAACAACCCAGAGGTTCCTGCCATTGTGTGGGACAGGCAGGGGGAGATTATTATCATAGACAAAGATCTCATTGAGAAGCAGGTCCTGTCTCCCAGCAACGTTACAGTGAGCAGTTGCCACGCCTTTAAACCCATCAACTTTTCAAGTTTTATTCGTCAGCTCTACGCCTACGGCTTCAAACAGACTGAATATTCACCGACAGTGCAGCCAAACATTTATCAGTTTTTCCATCCCAACTTTAAGAAAAGCAATCCAGAACTTCTTTCACTTCTGAGTCGATGTGCTCCAAAGTATCGGAGAAGACGTCAGCTCAATCTGAAAACAAGAACTCTGGCCAAGGAGAAAAATGAAAAAAAGGACGCGTCCGTGCAATGTGAGGAAGAGGGAGAAAATGTGCACCAAAGTAAGTGTGTCAGTGTTGGAAAGCTACGTCAGCAGTCCAAGACGTTTTCTGATATTTTCCATTAATATATAATCACCTCCTGCCCCAACGGGTCCATATTTACTCTAAAACACATACATTGAAGCCCCAGATCTGATATGTCTGCTGATTCTGCAGGAACCTTACACCAGCCGCCGGTGGAACCCATCCCTGTGGTGACACCAGACCTGGAAACGGCGGTCCGGCTGCCATTCCACAAAGGCAGCACGGAAGCAGACCATCACAAAGTCTACAGCAGGCCCAAAATGCCTCAAGAGAATGTTAACAAAAGCTTGGTGCCATGTCCGACTCCCAGACGCTACCCCTACAGTGGGATGTCTCACATGGTCTCCCGCCCTAGCCAGTTTGTCCCAAGTGAGTCAATCCTCACCAGTTTATCCACATGTTCACTTTTGAAGATGTGCTTGTCATCATTAGAATGCTAAGTGGTGTTTGACCAGTGTTTTTTTTTTTTTTTAAATAAGTGCATTTTATACCCCAACCTGAATTTTTCTTCTCTTTCAAGCGTTTTGCTGGTACCAGCAGCATCCCGTGGCTCCATGCTTCTTTGGATTTTATCGGGTCGGTGCATTTGTTTCAAAACCATCCATTCTGTTATCTAATTTGTTCCAAGAACATGCAGTTAATCAAAGGTTGTACTTTGTAATCTATATTTTGGTGGATCTTTTTTTCAGATGGGCTATGCAGGAAGCTCCGTTCGGGTTCCAGCCATGTGCCCCATCAAGCCAGTTTTGCCATTTCCACAGAGGATGCTGTGTCCCGCCACCAACATTCCCAAGAGGGATGTGACTCCACGGAATCATCCCAGCCCAGCGTCCCAACACCTGGTTTATATCAGCAGCGATAGTGAAACCTCAACCGTCAGCGCTCCAAGCATTCCTGCGCTTGAACCTGTGGCCGACGATCAGGACAAGACCAAAGAGCACCTTTAGAAGTGGATGCAGAGGTGGGCTCTTTTGAAACTGTTGATCTAGAACAAAGGTGGGCAAACTAAGGCCCAGGGGCCACATGTGGTCCAATGAGCTGTTTAATCCAGCTTTCATATTAGTTTTTTAGAAGCTAAATTAAGAAGATGGCAAGCTTGGTTGGTTAGAAAAAACCTCAGACCCCCACCCTCATGTAGCATGCTAACATGTCCTCGCATGAAAGTGGGGCCAAACTTTATTTGGAGCTTCATCCACCTCTAGTTGGAACAAATTAAGGCTTTTTGAACTATTTTCTCAGTTAATAGTCCGATCCTCATTTGGGAGTCGGCCCCTCCATCAAAATCTAAAACCCAATGTGGCCCTTCAGGCAAAATAATTGCCCACCCCTGATCTAGAACAAAAATCCTACTGTGGCTCAGAAGCTTTCTATTAGTGGTGTTTCATTCCTCACTCCATTTATCTTGTAGTTTCCTGAAAGGAGGCTGAGGAGCTTCCTTCTCCAGAACGGCAGGTTTCCCACCCCTGGACCAGCCCATCAACTGCTTCACCGCGAACAGGGAGTGAAACGACGTCTTGTCACAGCATCAGCACACGAGAACAGTCAGAGCAGCTGACTGCAGCGCGCCGCCGCTCTTTCACAGCCTCTCATGAACCGTTCCGATAGAAACGCCAGTAGCCGACATCTCACACGAAGAAAAAAGCCATTTTTAGTAGAAGCCAAAGAGCACCACTGAACCATAACGGAGGATTCAGACGCGCGCTGGGTGCACGCCCTCATTCTTCATCATCCAGCCTGGTTTTAGCAACAGTTCGCATCAGGGCAAAGGCAGCATTCACTATAGAGAGATAAAGGACATTTTCTGGAGCGTGGCGGCCCTCAGCTCTGTCGTCATTGCCGCCGCCATAATTGGGAGCTGGAGCGGTCATCCCGCTCCGCCCACGTGGTCCTTAGTGGAATGATCTTGTCTGAATCTTCATGTTTTGACCTTGTTTGTGGAATATTTGGTTTATACTTGACCTGGTCCTGCTGGATTACAGGGTTGGAGTCTTGCTCTACTCACTCCTTGAGAAATGGCTGAAACATTGTAAATTTAGAACCCGAGTTGTAGAAAAGCCTGCAGAAAAAGTTTGGGAACCGCTAGATCTGCTATGAATTTGTTTGTGCCTTTTCATGAACACAGAAATGCAGCTTATGTCACATCTTATGTTTAGTTAAACACTTGGGGGCGGGGTTTATCGGACAACAAAGTCCCTTTAGTTCCAGGAAATATTACACTTGAAATCATCATAAAAGGCTTTGAAATTATAAAGGTCCATTTCCGCTCTGATCCTTTGATGTTGTGTGTTATGCTTCAGTTATCTTTGATATCAAAGCGTACCAATTTAACACCAGGGTACCTCAGACGGTGGTAAGAAAAGCCACTTTTTAAGCCCACCATTTGAAAGCAAATAAATGTTTTCAGAAGCCAGGAGAGTCAGAAGCTGCTTTGATGTACATTTGGGCCGAGTCGTCGACAGCCAAACCAGGGAACTAATGTGAAACTTTTCAAAGGAATTCTTACTGGAAAAGGTCATTCGCGCAATCTTCCACCGCACAGAAAATGCAAGTGCAAGAAGGCTTCCTCTTAGTGATTCCCAACAACTTCCCTGCTAAACTCTGGCATGTGGTGAACAACCCAGAGGTTGATGCTATTGTGTGGGACAGCCAGGGGGAGGTGATCATCATAGACAAAGACATCATCGAAAAGCAGTTTCTACCATCTACCCGCCCACAAATCAGCCAAAACATTTATCAGTTTTTTCATCCGAACTTTAAGAAGGATAAACTGGAACTTCTTTCGCTTGTAAGGCGAAGCCTGCCCAAGTATCGGAGAATTCACCAGTCTGATCTGAAATCCAGCATTCCGCCTGAGGAGAAGAAGACGAAGAGAAAAAAGACGTGTGCGTCCAGTGTGATGATGGCGAAGAAAAGAAGGCTAAAGGTAAGCAAGCGCTCACCGTGGAAATGTAGGTTAACTGATTTTTAACTTGTCAGAACATTTTCTATTCAGTGAATCATCAAAGGTAAAATCAAGTCTGTCTGTTCTAGTCCTAAAATGAATAAACAAATATACATATATGTATAGGCACAGCGTTAAGACCTGCATCTGCAGAGAGCAACCTGCCCCAGCAGCCAGTGGAACCCATCCCCACGGTCACAGTGGAAGCAGAAACTACAGTCCAGCCACAATTCCTCAGGCGCCACAGAGCAGCAGAGCCCTTCATAGTGTACAATAGGCTCCAAGTGTCTCGATCCAACTACCCCACATGCTTGGTCCCCTACTCCACCCACAGGCGCTACTTGACAACCATATCATCCAGGTTAGTCGCTGCTTTAAAAGTAATCCTCAAACTCCTCAAACTTCTGAGTCGAAATCTCCCCAAGTGTCAGAGAATCCAACAGGCTGATCTGACAGCGACCACTCTGCCTGAGAAGAAGAGGAATGAAAGGAAAGATGCCTGCATCCACTGTGAGGACGGGGAAGAGAATGTGCACCAAGGTAAATGTGTCAGTGTCGGCTGCCGACAACGGGTCCATATTTACTCTAAAACACATACACTGAAGCCCCAGATCTGATATGTCTGCTGATTCTGCAGGAACCTTACACCAGCCGCCGGTGGAACCCATCCCTGTGGTGACACCAGACCTGGAAACGGCGGTCTGGCTACCATTCCACAAAGGCAGCACGGAAGCAGACCATTACAAAGTCTACAGCAGGCCCAAAATGCCTCAAGAGAATGTTAACAAAAGCTTGGTGCCATGTCCGACTCCCAGACGCTACCCCTACAGTGGGATGTCTCACATGGTCTCCCGCCCTAGCCAGTTTGTCCTAAGTGAGTAAATCCTCACCAGTTTATCCACATGTTCACCGTTTAGGATGTGTTTGTCCTCACTGGTCCTATCAGATCTCAGAGATGACAGCGGATATTCATAACTTGGACATTGATGGTTCTGTTGTAACAAAAACAAGTGTTAAAATGCTGAATTTTGTTTGGTCAATGTTAATGAACACATTTTAAATCTTGACCTGAACTTTTCTTCTCCTTCAAGCGTTTTGCTGGTACCAGCAGCATCCCGTGGCTCCATATCTCTGCGGTTTCTATCAGGTAAGTTCATTTGAATCAGTATCATCTATTCTGTTATCTGATGTGTTACAGGAACACAGTTAAACAGACAATTCCAAAATTATTCAACATGATATCTTTTACTCGGTTGGGACTTGGTAACTGTTCAAAATCTGGTACGATCTTTTCTCAGAACCATCATATCTTTTCAGATGGGCTATCCAGGCAGCTCAGCCCGGGTTCCATCCGTCTGCCATAGAGCCAGCTTTGCCACTTGCACAGAGGATGCTGTGTCATTCCATGAGCATTCCAAAGATTGTTGTGGCTCCACTGAATCATCCCAGCGCAGCGTCACAACACCCCTCTCGTATCAGCAGCGACGGTAAAACCTCAGCTCAGAGCAGTCCTGTGCCCAAAGCCGGGGCCAACGTTCAGGATACGTCCAGAGAGCCGTGAAAGTTCATCCAGAGGTACGCTCCGTGCATCTGAACGAAACCATCAGTCACTCACTCTGTAGTGGCACACTGACCGTCTGACTGACCCACACGAGCCTGGTCCCGCTCAAGGCTTCTGTCTCCTAAAATGGAGGATTTAGACCTCTAAAGGGACACAGACACTACTGCCTCAAAAAAGCACAACAGCGGTTCCACTTTTTAGGAAAACAGCCTGTCTGTTGAGCTCCTTAAGGCCTTTTCTCATTGCTCCATTGTGACTAGTTTAATTTACTGTATCACAGCATGGTAGGCTGACCTCACTGAAGAGAACAGAAAATCCCCCGAAGTAAGTCAAACCTGCTGGAAAGACCACTGGACTCCCACTGACATCTTCAGGACCTGCTGCCTCCACTGTGCATCCAGTATTGGCAGGATGAGACACGCCCTGCAACCCATCTCAAAGTGCACAACACACGGCTGCAGAACAGGTTTATGGTGCTATTACATGTTGGAAACAGGGCAATTGGTGGGATTATTATTATTATTATTATTATTATTATTATTATTATTATTATTATTATTATTATTATTATTATTATTACTATTATTATTATTATTATTATTATTGTGACTCCCTGTGCATGCTCCGTATTGATCAGACTATTCATGGTTTTTATTGATCTTACTCCTCCAAACTCATGGAAGTCCCAGAATGATTTACAGATGTAAACAGCTCTGTATGACCTCTTGGCACATGCGCCAATGTCAGCGCTGGGGGCACGATGATCCTCCTCATCATCCATAGTTCAACCCCATAAAAGAGGCAGGGTAAAAGTAACCCCTAAAAAACACCCTTTTAAAAAATATATATTATTCTAGCTAACACTAATCAGCATGCCAATGTTTTACAATTTATTAAACAAAGCGTAGCATCTCTCTGATGACAGCAAAGTGTGTCATAATACGAGATACATTCATATGTGCAATATAAATTTGCGCACTAGGACTTTTTCTAATTGAATCTAATAACTAAGTGCTTGAGGTGATTAAATTGCCTTTTAATTTCTTAGATCTGTCTTATTTGGTCAGATATTCCCTGCAGGAATAGCTTGCCTCGTGCCGTCGCTAGGGGGCGCCACTTGCCGGCGTTTTAAATGACAGCCGCACTCTCGGCCGTTCAGTGCGGCCTTCAAGTGCAACTCGGAAGTTTCACCGTCTGCCCTTCCGCACCGTGTCGATTCTCCGACCCGCCGTGAAGGCAGCGAGCAGGTAGACCGTCAATGAGGTCTCGGGGAGGCGGGGGGGGGGGACCGAGTACCAGACGGTCCGGGTCAGGAGTCTCCGTGGGACCCGGTCGCGACTGTGCGCGGCGTCTGTCCTCTTCCCCGACTTGGAGAAGTCCCGAGGGGCGGACAGGTCCACGCGTGTGCGTGTTGGCAGCGTTCCTCCGCTGTCGTGGGCTGCCCGGAGACTCTCGGCGGTGTTTTCTGGAGGACCGTATCTCATTTGGCGCAGCGCAGCGAGTTCAGAGAGAACAATCTTGGCACTCGATGCGGGAAAACAAAATGAAAGTTTGGCACAGCTTTGTTTTCGGACCAAGTCTGATTAGTAAATAATATCCGGAGCGACAAACAGGTCCCGCTGTAGCCCTGGTTAATCATTAGATCAAGTGGATTCGCCCCTGCGTGGGATCCAGCGACTCCTTTGAGGATTATTATAAGTTTTCGGGGGGGTTTCAGATTTTTTTTTCGCAACTCTTTGGCCGTGGGGACATTACCCAACTTGCTGGCACGGCCATCTCTCAGCATGCCTGATAACTTTCCGTGGGCAAACTGCGAGCCGGGCTCTGAGGTTGGCGTCGCGGCGCTGGCGCTACTTTGGTGGATTAACCCAAAAAAATGTGGCGGCCGTAGATGTGCTGTTTGAGCAGCCGCGTTCGGTGGCAAAATGGGAATTTAAGGTGCCGCGACTGGCCTGCGCTGTAGCCTGAATGCGAGCGGGGATTCGGATGAAGATCGGTCGGACCTGCCCCGGTGGATTACAGCCGCTCGCCCACACTTGTACACGGACACTCGTCTATCCACGGTGGCCAAGCTGGAGGAAACTCGCTTCAGACTCTGCTTTGGTCGCCTCAGCCTGATTTGATCTGAGAGGAACACTTTAGCTTTGCGCTGCGCTCGGCTTCGTCTGCGCACGGACGCGCTACTTCTGCGCCTTTGCCTGAATAACTGGTGCTGAATGGAAGTTTGGGAACTTTTACGCGTGAGTTACTATGGACGCCCTGGGCATTGAGGCTTGTTTTCATCTCACATTCGTCGCGTAGGATTTAAAAACAAAGTGAATCCGGACACAAACACAGGGTTTTCTCCGTTTTGTCCCTCCACGGTGCTTGCCTGCTTCCAAGTCCACCATGTGCGGCCGGGCACCGCCGCTGCAGCCGAGGCCATGACCGTCCCCCCTCGGTGCTTGGCCGGGCTCTGGCCGTGGCTGCTCATGGCGGCCCTGCAGGTGGTCCTGGGCCAGCCGGGCCCGGAGTCCGAACGGCAGGCCCACCGAGCGGTCATCGAGGTGGACCTGCTGAACCACGAGCTGTCAGGGAAGCCCATCGTCCTGGAGGGGCTTTTCGTGGGAGGAAGCGCTGGGCAAGCAGAGGGAAAACTGATGCAGGTAAGGTGTCTGTTAACGGCTTCATCTAGAAATATACCTGTTTCAGTGTGTCAGCTCTCTGCAGGAGTTGTTGTGTGTCTTTTAGCTGCGCAGTATCACACTTCCCAATCAGTCTGTGATGATTATCTAAAGGTCTCAAACAATAATGGTGATAGAGTGTCCCAGCCTTTTATCACTTAAAAAAAAAAATAATTAAAAAAAAATAATAATAAAAAAAAAAAAAAAATATATATATATATATATATATATATATATATGAAATGTATGTACACACACACACACACACACTTGCATACACTTACCCTAACTGTAACCTGTGTGTTCATTCGGGTTTCTGGAGCGTAGAGCCTGACTGTCCATTTCTCTACCCTCTTAAAAGCGGAGACTCGTACGTCTCTGGTTAGAGCGGTACTTTAAAGACACACCTAAGGATCTCATCTTCCTCCAAATGAACACGCGGATGCTGCAATTTCTGTCATTTGATTTAGAATTACACCGGCTGAGGAGAAAACGCCTGCTGTGTCTTCCAGTTTAAAACCAAACTCTTATATTCCTCATCTTAAAAATAAGTCATCTCTTTTTTTGATGGGATGGTGACGACTGGACTGAAAGCCTGGAGCTGAAAACTGTTCATAGTGATGAATCAGAAATCAAGAATCAAGACCAAGAACACTGACTGAGACTCTGATCTCTGAATGAATAAGACGCATTTGTCATCCTTTTGACAAGGTTGCACTTTTAAAAAAAGATGACCCTTGTTTTTGGGTTCATTAGGAACTATGAAAACCTAATTTGGTGGGATTCTCTCAGGCTCTTTTTCCTTTTGGAAGAGGAGGTGTTGTGTGGCAGGATGCACTTTGTTGCAGCGCAGGCCTGTTGCAACAGGTCCTCCTCGCTTCTGCAAGTTTTACATCCTCGCTTACGTTCCGGGGGGAGACGAAGGTCCGTAGATGGCTTCTGCCTTCTCCCGCCAGGACCTCAGAGACTTGTGAAATTACTTTTTCTCCCTCAGAGTCAACCTAATCTCTATATTAGACATCCATATGATGCCCTTTTCTAGGAACCTTAGCTGGGGCCTATATGATGAGGATGTTTCCAGCAGGAGGCTTGTGCAGAAACCACAGCAACCACCCAAAGACTTTTAAACCTGAGACAATTGTCCTCTGACATGCTGAATGAGTGGGTTTTGACTTTGACTGAAGTAGGAAATATCATTAAAACCACCCCGGTATCCTTCCCTTAATGCGCTTTTTGTCCCGACCCTTGGCAGGCTCTTGAAATACATCAGTTTTAATAAAAGCTTTTCAGGCAATTGACTGAACAGCAGTTAACCCCGCACCACTTCACATTCTTTCGTCTCATTCCCATTGTCCCTCGGCCTCTCGGTATCTCGACGGTCCCACCACAGACTGAGGCTGGTATCAACATGTTTCCCCAAAAGGCTCAGCGCGCTTGCTCGGGAGCCTGGGATGGGAGGGCGGAGGGGCTGCTCAGGGAGAACATCAAAGTGTGTCCAGTTGTGAACGTGAGCCGGGGCGATTAAAAAACACAGACTGTTTACACTGCACTTCCCACATGGGTCCGTGCCTCCCCCTCCCTCCAGATTTCCTGCCCATACTTCCTATCTCCTCGGAGGAGATAACAGCCTGGCCACAACTCCTCCGGGCTTCTTGACGTTTTTTTGGCGCTGCCACCTGTGGAGTTTTGGATTCACCATGGGCACGTTGTGCATGCGTCTGCCTGCTCCCGACTCCAATAAAGTTTCACATTTTGAAAAGTGTAAGAAGGCGTGATTGATTGAAACACTCAACAGGAATCGGTTCAGATGAACTCTGGACCGATATTTAGGGCCACCAACATATAACATCTGCATACAGAGTGTTTAATTGCCGTGTGTGTGTGTGTGTGTGTGTGTGTGTGTGTGGACAGGTGGGGAGTAAGCTGCTGAACAGACTTGTCCAGTCGTCAACTCTGTTTCACCTCCTGTAGGAAAGTGAAAGCAATACAGATGTTTAATCTGCTTCCTGTAGGAAACTGACTTCTGATGGCGATTTGTTTTGTTTTTTGTTTTGTTTTGTTTTTTGTTTTGTTTTCTGTTCTCTCAAGCTGGCTTTGGAAGGCTCGGTCAGGATATCGTTCCGAAATATTAAAAGGTTATTAGCAAACTCAGTTTCATTGTGTTCAGTGTCTCTGTAATATAAACTGGCCCTCGTCTGGTGGGTGAGAGGGTTTCTGCAGGTTAGGGTGAGGATTCACACCCTGACCTGCCTCCAGCAACAAATGGGGCGACAAAGGTTATATTAAAAAATACAAGTGATCATCTGGGAGGCTGAGCGGTTATTGAAGAAAGCATGAATCACCTAAATCAGCTGAGATCATCATCTAGAGCTGCAGTGGAACACTGGGAAGAGCGTTATTTTGTTACTCTGACCTCTTGACACGAGCTGCGCAACATTTAGCAGCTTTTTGGTAAATTCTTAAAAGGCTTTGTTGGGCCAGTGTACAGCCTGGAAACACTGCAGCGTGTTAGTCTTTGCTAAAATAAATCCTCCTTGTTTTGTTAAAGATAATGGGTGCAACACAATCTAGAGCCTAGTCGAGGCTGACATCATGGCTCCGGGTTTTAATTTCACTCCACTCTGAAATACTAGTCGAAAATGTGTTGTCCAGGGCAGTTATGCAGCCGCAAACAGAAAAGAATTTAAAGGAAAAAAAAAAGTTTAATGGCTTTTATTAACAGTCTGTTTATTCTTGGCCAGATTTCAATGAAATGTTGTTTTCTCCATTAACGTTTTGTTAAAAATAAAGGAAGGAATTACCGTCCGCAGAGTGATATCACTGTCTAATTGAGGTTAGCTTTTAGAGCAATGTTATTTTGGATTCCTCTGTAATTATGAGTACGATTGTGTGAGTCTCCTGTATAAACCCATGATTTGCACAGACAGAACGGCAGTATCCTGCCTTTAAAAAGCAGCTGTCGCTCTCGAGGGCTCCGTTTCAGACTGCACGCTAAACTCTCCCACATCTCTGCCGCTTTGGGCACTATAACGACCTTAATATACACAGCAGTAGGAGCCTGTCCCCACGTGTCCTTTGAGTTTGTCTCCATCACTGGCAGAAGCAGAACGTTCAAAGTAAAACCACTTTGAGCACGCGCTTTCCCTCCCTTTTTCTGCTGAGCCATTTGAGAAGAACGCTGACTTCTCTCTGATTAGCCACTGTTTGCGTAGGAAGGAAAAGCCTTTTTCTGGGACAAATGTCCGCTCTGAACAAAGCGAGACCCTGCTCGGTGCAGCCGATGCAGAGGTTGCTCACATTCCTGCATGCAGACGGCTCGCGCTCATCTGCTGGCTTTCATATTTCCATATGGCCATCAGTTCAGCCTGCCTTCCTGCTTTGCGATGCCCCCCTACCCCACCCCCGCAGCTTTTTTTCGTGATCTGAGACCCCAGGTCCACGGTGCTTCTGGCTTTTGCCTTGAACAGATTCCCACGTGTGACAAGGCCTGGACAAATGGCTTCTCCTGAGAAGGGAATTTGGCAAACTAGCAGCCTGCAGCACAGGAAGCAAGGGTTAGTGCTGTCTTACCCGCCCCCCTCCACCCCCTTTCCACAAGAGATGGTTATTGAGATGTTTCTCAGGGCATTGAGGGGAGGGGAGAGGAAAGACAGGTAGAGGAAACTTTGTCAACTCTGTCATTTCTGCTGCTTCCTGAACAACGCAGCTTCTCCTCTTTGTGTGGTTTTCCGTATGCGGACAACAAGCCCAGGAGTCTGTGTCGCTGATCGGCTCGTCCCATCATCTACTGCTGCGATTCCGCCTTTGTAGCAGCAGCAGTGTTGTTGTTGACACCCCGCGCAGGAGAGTAACAGCATTACTGCAGTCACTCCAGCTCCGCGCAAACTTCGTCAGACGCTCTGCTCCCAACCCAAACTCTGTCTCCTCTGTACCTTCAACTAGCTTACGCCACACACGATGCACCTCAAGGACGTTCATAGCGCTGCTTCCTAATGCCACCTTATTTCCTCAGAGTTATTTTCTGCTTCGTGCTCATGTGTCTCTGCTGAGCATGTGACCTAGAGAGATGAAAACCTCTGTTCCAACACAGCCATGTTGTCCTTCCCTCTGCTCAAGATATTGAATTAGCAAAGTAAACTGATCTGCTTACTTTGTGTAGCCTTGCATCTTTTACAAAGGAGGAGTGAGTCACCACCAGCCACAAAGGAACACACACACACACACACACTCTCGCGTGTGTATGTATATGTGAGTGTTGTCACAAATGCACCTTTTCCTTTGATGCCCGTGTACCTGGCAATAAAACCGGGCGGGGCTTTGTTACTGCATACTGCATTTGGGGCCTGAGGAGCTCAAATACGTGATGCATAAACTCGCTGGGAATGAGATTGATATTTTGCGTTCTTTTGGGATTTGCCTGGTGCTGTGGTTCAAGTGCAGGGATTCCAGGCAGTCCTGTCATTTCTAGAGACTTAACTGCAGGTTGGGATGTTTTGTTAATGTTGCGCTCGTGAAACCTGCCTCGTGCGTTCTGGTGTGCTGGGTTTGCTTGCCCATTTGAAAAACCGTTAAACAACTTTGAGTGTATGAAACAATTGCTTTCTGAATAAATCTATAAATCCATGAATTGAGAAGCATTCTTTTTTATTAACTATAAAAGTTCCTAAATGATGATTCTAGACAAATGTGTTTCTATATTTGCACATTAACAACAGGGCCAACATAAATAACCGGATATGAGGAAAGGCAGTGTTCTTTCGGTGTTTATTGTCTTATATTTGGTTCCTGTGGATGGGTATTTGAGATGTTATGGCTGTTCAACCTGTCACTGTCTTAGTGTTTTTAAATAATCTTGGTGTGATGCCACCTCAGGTTGGAAAAACACAACTTTCTCTTACAGACTTTTGGGTCAGAAATGGTATTTTCCCATTAGCGATGTTGTTTCAGGTGTTTTGTTTGTCTTCAAATGTGTGTATTCTAATTCTTCTTTCCTATTTTTATAATCAAACTGGGACACAATTCTTGTAAAAATAGACCCACACAGACTCAAAAGAGGTTGATTCCAAAGCTTGTTCAGACATGCTCGCCAGTTGATCTTAATGACTAAAAATCTCATTTAAGCAAGCGGTCCTATTAGACTCGTAGTGCTCCGCCCACCTAACCTTCTTCTCTCCCTGCCTGAGTCCCAGCTTCAGACATCTTGTCCTCCTCTTCTCTCTCGTAACCACCCTTGCCTTGTTTGTTGACAGTTCTTTAGAACGCCTGTAATTCATTGTGCACGCTTTAGGTTCAAGGACAAAAATGGATGTGAAAAGGCAGGAAATGCTTGGTTTGCTGAGAGGTTGGAGGAAAAGAGTCATCACCATACCTCAGATAAATGCGCCCTGACAAACTCCCTCCCTCCCTGCAGCTCCCCGCGGCTCCTTTGCTCACTTTTTTTTTTTTTGCAGCGTTTGCAGCTTTGGCAGCTACAACAATGAGTGGTCCCACTACTGCGATGTTTCCTAGCAGTTGGTTGGCTTCTGGACAAGATGCCTCAAGTTAGCGGTAGTTTGTTTCTTGTTTTGCGGCAGTTGCAGCTGGATCAAAACTGTAAAAGGGAGTTATTTAGGAACTGAATTTCCCTTTGTATTTAGAAAGAAATGCACATTCGCTACTTTTCTGCATGAACGATTTGGGCCATTGATCTACACAACAAAGAGATTTTGCCAGTGTGATAGCGTACATTTGTGTATGTGCAGATTCAGGGAGTTCTCGTGAATGTGTATGTGTGTGAGTGTGTGCACAGGAGGTGGAGCTCCCATACTGAGATCATTTACCAAACTCTATTAAGCAGGATCAAAGTGACTTAGATCTTTCAGTGCTGCGTGACTACAAAAGCCATATTGTAACCCCAGATCCAGGGAGATAACACTGCTGACAAAAATGCTTTATGTCTTCAGAAATCACATGGTCACTTCCAAACAGTAACCAGCATGTCCCCTTTGTGACCTTCCTTTTCTTCCTGCCTCTTGCTTTCTCAGACAGACACCCAGGCTAGTTTGGTGCTTTATTCTCCATCACTTTCTGGCGCTTGTTTTCTTCTGCTTCTTGGAGATGCAAAATTCACTCTGAAATTCCCCGTCGCTAATGAACGCGGAATAATGTCCCTAAACGCATTCACGCACGCGGACATATTCACAACACTCGGCCAGCTGCTCGCCGTAGGTTAATTATTGACTGTGGAAATGGCAAATATTCTCCAGCAACAGGATTGAAACTGCGCATGTTACTTGTCGCAGAATTTCAGAGGCTGTGACTACTGCAGGGCCCCAGGTCTGTCCGTTTTAATTCAGACAAATTATAATGTGTCTGCATGATTTTTCAACAATTCCTTTGTCATCCATTGTGTAGGTAGTTTTCTTATTCAAAGGCCGAACAGCTGGAGCTTTTTGCTCTTGGCCAGACTCTCTGCTCCTGCGTTGCCAAGGTATAAGATAAAAAAGACAGTAAAAACAAGTGTTGGATTTAATGTATACATTTACAATTACAAAGTCTGTGCTCTGATTCACAAATGGACTTAAAAAGGGGTTGTCATAGAAAGAACTGCCATAACTTGGGGTGATTTTGTATTGTAAAGATACTAAAAAAGAACCCACCAATTGTGTAGCAACAGTGATTCCAGTGATTGGCCTCTCCTCAGGTGGCACCAGTGACCTGGCGCAGGCGCACGTTCAAGCTTGGTTCACACGCCGTAAACCACCAGACCTAAATCCTCCTGTGGCTGGTGTGTTGTCCCATCAGCCATTAGAAGTGGGCCGTGTATCTAGGAGACCCATTCCAATTGACTGTGACCCCCTGACTGACTGTTCCTAATTAGAAGCAGTCCCTCGCAGTGCCTCCCTCTCTTGTTCGGATAAATACCTTGGCATCCAGCAGGAATGCTGACAGTCTGCCATTCAGGGTGCTCGGAGCGAGTGGCCCTAGAAGCTTGGACAGTTACCCGCCCTGATCTTTAAGGCTCTGCGGTGAGGTACAGTCAACGGTGGCGAGGGAACCCTGTCCAGATAGGCTCAGCCCGGCCGCTTTACGCAAGCACGCTGGGTGCATTTTTGGCCTTGAAAGTCCTCAAGGTATTCTCTGTTCCAATGGCCTTGACCACAGATTGAGACTTTGTGAGGTAGAGGCAAAGTGCGAGGAAGATCATCTGCATCACGGTTACATAACGGTGTATTTACATTCGCTCCAAAGTCAGGCTTCCTGTAGCCTGCGGGAAAGAGTGATCAGATCAAGCAAACCATTGTAGTTCCAATGTCAGCTGCCCTTGGTCACTGCACTGGGATCAGGTGAGCAGATCAAAAGCCAGTCTGTGTTTGAGACTTCTAAGCCTGGATGTCTAATCAGGGCCGTTCACCTGATAAAGGGGCTGTGCTCACTTTCGACTGCGACTCCCATGAAAAAAAGGGCTCGTGGTTGGGGCTTGGTTTATCCCCGCTTTACACAACGGCGTGTTGAATTCTCCCACAGAGGATAAACAAAAGCAGAGCTGGCGGCGGTTGAATGTGCCGACCGGGAAATTTAAGCAGCAGGTTGGGGATTGTGGGATGATGATCACACAGTTGAGGCCGGCGATACTTCGGCCGGATACGTGAAAACAAGGTTTATACTTTCCTCCGGTAGGGTTCATTTTGGTCCTGAAGATTCACCAAAGCAAGCTAATGTTGCGGGAAAAACATTTATTATCACTGCCAAATAAGATCAAACACGCAAAGACACAAAAAACACACAGACGCCTCCAGATGTTCCACCAAGTGACCTGTGAGTCAGCAGCGTGTTTAGGAATCCGAGTCAAATGCCTGTTTATAAAGTTCTGGGTTGAAACAAGGAGCCAAGAGCAGAAGTGAAGCCAAAGCACGACTGTTTCAGAGGCTGGGAGGAAGGCCATAGTGCGTCTGACCTACCTCCATGCCGCTGACTTCTACTGTTTGCCCACTCTGTTAACTATTACCAAAAGCCTGTGTACCTTGGCTGTAGCCCAACACTCTTACACATACAGCGGCCTATTATCAAAGGAGACCTGCTCTACAAGCACTGGAGTCCTTCCAAAAAGGCCAGAGCTGCAGTTTCCCCCGAGAAGACCCATCCAAGGCCATGACTGCAGCACTAATAACGCTCTCCTCCCACTTTTATAATGACTTTTCTTCCGAATGCACATGTTGCTATTTCATTGCTTTCTTTCACTTATCTTTGATGTGGTTACAGTGTGTAAATGGTGAAAGTCACCTCAACATATGTTTTTAGCTATGACAGAGGCTGCTGTGTGGTTAATCAGTGGAGGTGCTTGTTTATTTGTAATAAATTGCAAATGTGTGCAGATTACCATTGATTTGCAGTGTAACTTTGATCCATCCTGATTATCCTGTAAATTTTGACAGACTATAGATATTAAAATAACCAAAGACCTCCAACAACAACAGCAGCAGCTTCAATATTACAAGCAATGTCTTGCAACAAATTTCTATGTTTTTAGCCCCGAATTACCAGCCAATTTCTGTAATTTATTCTGTCACCGCAAATATGTAAAATTGCTGCTAACACCGCTGGTGTTTTTATAGTGTGTCAGCAGCACAGATCTATTCTGCAGGATTTCTATTAGACGGATAAATTATTGCCTGTTGACAGCAGCTAAATAATATCTGTTTGCGGTTTCTGTGTCAATATGTCACTTATTTAAATAGGTGGCAGCCACACAGTAGCGATTGTCTGCACACACCTTATTTGCATATTATGGGTGTTGTATCATTTGACTCTTAACAAAAGACACTGTACTGTACTGTGCGTGTGTGTGTGTGTGTGTGTGTGTGTGTGTGTGTGTGTGTGTGAGAGAGAGAGAGAGAGAGAGAGAGAGAGAGGGAAAGAGAGCTACAACAAAAAAAAACAAAAGTGTGATATTTTTAGCCTACATCGTGTTGTGTTACTGGAGGTTATTAATATCCAGAGTACTCGACTCGAATGCAACGGCCTCAAACGACACAGCAGACAATGCAGCAGCAGCAGCAGCAGCAGCAGCAGCAGCAGCAGCATCTCGTCGGAGCTTGATTCCTCCAGCCTTTCATTAACTCTGAGGCGTGTATCTCTGAGCTGTCAGCCCTATCTTTGAACACCCTGGTCTAAATGAGTTGGCACACAATGAAACACAAACAAGCGTACTGCTTTACTTTTGACCTGATTATGCTCCATGCACTGCCGTGCAGATTTCCTCTTTCAACTTGCCTGCAGTAGAGCAGGTTCACCTACGCCACAGGAGCGTCACGCTCTGACACTACCCGCAGAGCCACAAAGGTTGTCAAAGCAAAGCATGCCTTTACTCAGCTCTGGGTGTCTGTCCATTCTCACGTTTTGAGGTGATCCTGGTGACTTCTTAGCAATCTTACCAACGCCGTTGCATTGGTGCTGGTTTGCTTCAGCCGTGAGGCAGAGGTACTCCATTAAGTCACCGTTCATGTCACCTTTGGTGCATGCAGGCCGTTGGATGATTGCCAAGTATGCTTATTACCCCATTACCAGTGATTAGTTGTTATACTGGCCATCCTGTTTACCTGTCATCATGGCCTCCAGTCTCTGTCCCTCCAGATTAACCCCGCTAAACTGTAATAACAGGATGTTTTCTATTTAATTTGTTACATTCATGTACTTTTCGTGTGTGAACTTCACCTCTGCACTTGTCTGATGCTCCCTGCCTGTCGGCAGTATTCCTGTTTGATTTCGTTGTTGCTGCCATCTCTTTGTAGTTTGTTCTTTTATATTTTCACGTAACTGTCGAGTGTTGTTCACGCGACACCTTTGCTGGAGGGCTTGCCGAGAGAGGCAGGGGATAAAAAACGACAGCACCTTAAAGCAGTCTTTGACAAAATAGTCTTATTTTGAAAACCTTTTTTTGAAAAAGTATGTGTGTGTGTGTGTGTGTGTGTGTGTTCGTGTTCACCTGTATAACAAATGGCCTCTCATATTTGATCTTCACAGGTGGGGACAGTCCCACAGCACTTTGGTGCGTCTCAACAGGGCACAAACACCTGCTCCAAGGGGATAAATATGTGCGTTTGCCAATTTTCCTGCTTGGCTGTTCTTTTCTAAGTGTGGGAACAGCAAAGGTTAAAATAAATGATTTAAACTGTAAATGAGCGAAACCCAACTCCCAACTTGTGCCCGCATCTTCCCTCCATGAGGGAGGCAGAACATTCGTTCCGTCGGTTCAAAGTTCACATTAAAGGCCCAACAATCATTGACACAGCCAGGGAACAGCGTAGCTCTGGATGTCAGTGTGCCAGGAAATTAAGAAGAGGCACAAATAAGTGTCAGAGAAAATAAAACAGAACAGTTTCATTTGGCTGTTCATTTGGCTAGGAACGATGCGTCCAGAGATGCACATGCATGCAGGACTTGTCTCCGACAGGCTTCCCAAGCCAGGGGGATCAGCCGGCCTGGAACAGCTCCTCCCTTTGCAGCCCTACTGGCTTCCTCTCTTGAGGAATTTGTTCACTGGCATTCACCAGGAACACTGACCTGCTTTCCAGTCGGTTACAAATGTGTTTATTGCAACATTTAGGCCCTTAAATTGAGTAACTGTTTTGGAAAAGGCATAAATTAACGATAGAATCAGGATTACACAGGGTTTGCGCTGCAGGCTGTGGCTGTCATTTACAATATTAGTATTGCAACAGTTTCCAAGCCTCACCTAAAAACGAGTCTCTGAAACTTTGGTTCTTGTTTTACTGTTACTCTGATGGCTTATCTAATGTAAATGAGCTAAAGGTTCTTTTTATCTGCCAGCTATTTCAAAACCACAATCAAAGTGTGTCTTTCCAGCAGTGGTAAAAGGCAGGTGAGACTCCACCTTAAATAAAGGCAGCATTAGAGAAACGCTGTTTTTCTCCAGGACATGTAAATGAGTTGTTTTTTAAGGACCAGCCTTGAATTGATGTAAAGATGATTCAGCATTTCATTATTTGTTATTTTGTTCAGCTTTGTTTCTTTTTTTTTTTTGGACAAATTCAGATGTAGAATAATGTCAGAAAGTTTAGTTGTCACGCGCTGGTAGTTTTTTCACTCTGTGCTGTGATGACTGGTAAATAATTAGCACCCCACCCCGCAAAGTGGAGTTTGATGGAAAATTTCACGCTGACTTGTTGCTGATGCATGCCCTCCAACACTTGTGATGCCAGGACAGTTGTTTATTCTCATTTTGACTAAAGATAATGCTAACTCCACCGTGAGATGGTGGATTTGATCATATGTATTATGGTTATAGGTGTGTACCAGTGTAGCGGTTTACGTGGCGATGCGTGCAGGGCTGTTTCTGGTCTAGAGCAGGTTTTTAACCGTTACGCTTCTGGTTGTGGCCACTCGCTGTCGTGAGCAGCAGCCTCCAACCCAGACCAGAGCAGTTCAATTATCTTGATGACGTCACAAAATTGGAAAATAAATGAATGAGACAAGCCTTAAAACACACCCAAGAATCTGGAGGGTGTGTTTGGGGACTAAAATTGGGTTTTAAAATGGTTAACTACAAACCTGGCTCACCTTAAAATGAGCAAAGCCATAAAGCTAAAGTTAACATCTGTACTGTACGTATGTGTTGGTAGCTGCTATTTTAAACGGTATTTGTTGGTTTCCCCAGTATGTTTGTCTCAATGACACGGGTATTGCTGGGCAGTATCCTTTGGGCTTTTACCCAAATATATTGTTTTGATCATATCTTTAAACAGTAACAATATTTTTTGGACGAGATTGCAGCAAGTTTTCATATTAGCCAAAAGACAGGTCCCGATTGTTCAGGCTCAATGAACAATCGGGTCAATGGCATTTTTAGCTTTGTTTTTAATTGAGGGATTGCTTTGAAGATAAGGACTAAATAATAAAAGATTGTATTAAAAAAAGATTAAACACAGAATATTCTACCGGCTGAATTTTCACTAAATCTGTTGTTTTCTGTAATTAAACGTGTTTTTACGGGTGTAGGCTATGTGTGCAACTCCTGGTGACATTGACCAGATGAACATCACTAGTTTGATTTTTATTGTTCAGTTCTGGGCGTCGTCCATCCTATGCTCTTCAAACATCAAGCACAACAATACACACAAACTTTCTTTGCAAACATGCACACACTGGCCCTGCGATGGTACTGGTGTAATTATTTTCTAGTTTTCTTGTAACGCGGTGCTAACGCCTGCTGGTGGGGGACGCTAGTGCGGAACGCTGTGTTTCAGAGTGGAACAGTGCTCAACTGTCTGACCTTATTTTAGCTGGACTAACAGGACTGTCGCTCAGAGAGCCTGCCTTAGATGTGGTTTGGGTGGTGCTGTGTTGGCACAACATCACAGATGAAAGTCTTGCATCTATGATTTTCAGCTTTGGCACAGTTGTGCACAAATAGTGAGTATACTTTGCTTTTCTCTACAAATAGCTGGCACTGCTGGGGAGAAAGCTTTAGTGCTCTCAACAACCCTGTCTGTGCTTGTCAGAACAATACTTTCATTCACCGTATATGTGTTTCAGAGGAGCGCTTGACTTGTAGAACAATGTTCGAGCTCCTCCCTCCACACAACTGCTCTGGACTGAAATATTAACCAGCCCTCACAACCCTCAAAAGCTGTCAATGAAAGGCCAGCTGTTGCCGGCTTCCTCAGACCTCCGGTTAGGAGCTTCGCCGCGATGCTCCACACACACATACATGCACATACGCACAATCACACCCACGCACAGAGTCATGTGAACGAGAGAAATGCAATTACCAGCACGGGTCAGGTTACGTGAGCAAAGCGGTAAGTTATGTCCCCATTCCTGAAGAAGGATGTGGTGAGAAAGGCACACTCTCTCTTTTACACATACACACGTACACACACTCCCAGCGATCCGACTCTCAAGCCCCCCCCCTCCACCCGCCCCAATTGTAAAAGCACAACTTCTGATAACTGTAACCGTGCAACCATGTGACAGAAATAGGATGTAGTCTTTTATGTGTCTCTCTAGGAAAGTGCACTGGTGGGACCGACAACCCGTGGCACCGACTCACCTCAGATACGGCGTCAGATACGGTGCAATAGAGTAACCCCAAACTAATAATTTAGCTTTTTTTTTTTACTCAGAAATGATCTAACGTTTTAACCTTTTAAGCGATGAAGGCTTCTGTGTTTTCCAGCTCCCACCAAACGTTGAGCAGCGTGTAGCTTCTGTTTGCAGCCTGGCGGCGGGGCTGCAGCCACAGCTGCTAACTGCTGATGGACTCTTTCGCACCTTCTTATAAATGGCATCAACGAATGACCACATGAACGTGATAGACTGATTTAAAAAAATAAGAAGAAACCCTTCTCACAGCATCTTCTGTCTGTTTAAAGAATCATAATTCAAGTAAACTATCACATATCAAACCAGACTTTCAGGAATTAAACACCTAGTGTCACGTTGGAGTCATTTTCTGGCTGAATGATCAGTCAGAAAAGACCGCCGTAAATGCACTGGTGTTCACTGACGTCTCGCTGATGGATGCGAAGACTGTCATGGCAGCCGGTAATGTGAGATCCTCATAAACAGATCCCGTGTGTTTGGTTATTACACAGATGACAGCAAGATGCTGCTGCGCCGTCTGACATTGTTCTCTTTCGGCTGTCTGACACTCAGTGTCGTCATTGTCTGTCTTGCAAATGTGTCTGAGGGTTGCCTTCGGGGATTTACCTCTAATAATTTAGCTGAAATTCCACCTGAATTCCCAGCAGATGATTGGATTTAATCTTAGAATTTCTCCTTCTTTTTTTTCTGTGACCTAAATGTTTGGTGTGGTTGCCTTTAGTGGAATCGGGGTCGCTTTGTTAAGAAGACGCCGTTGTTGCTTGGACTGGCCATCTGTTCGCAGCTGTGGAGGAAATATTCGGTGTGTTTGGCACCATTCCCATCGTCATCTTTCTCTAAGAACCCACGACGGACACAGTGCATGTCCTTGTTGTGCAGAGCTCCACTCGTTCAACGTGGTACGGGATTCATGGTAGATGCAGATATGGAACCACCCTCTTTTCTCATACTAGGGCCTTCAAACCTTCTGCTTCATCTCTGTTGTTCTGCTTGTTTCCGTGGTTACAACAACATAATTCAGCACAATCCGTTTATAATTGGAGCTTTCATGCAAGAGGCTCTGACAACATCAGATTTCAGGGTAAACTCTACTGTAAGCTGTGGGCTCCTCTTATCGCCCATCACAACTGTATGTGGTTGACAGCCAAAACATTACGATTTCCCCCGTTTGATCCCCCCTGGACAAAACTTTGGCTGGGGCCTTAAAGTTCTTATCCTCCCATTCCATCGAGCCACTTGTCAGACAGTCCATAATAAAAATCAAAAACTCTTGGGGTGTGCAGATAGAGGAAGGAATGGCCCGACCAATTTGTGACGATGCTCCTGAAACCTCGACCCAAAAGGACGGAAACTAGACGGCTTCTTCATGCTGTAGAAACATCTCAATCTCTTAGCAGACCTGCAGATGTAGTTTTAGCACTGGACTGGATGTCTCAGTCGACCCTGTACTGTCCTCGCGTGCTAGAATCTTCTCCAGCGTGCGTGCGCTAGCGTGCTTCACAACGTTAGATACAAACATGCTGAACACCTGAAGAGAAGATTAGCGTGAGGGTGTGAAGCACCAACAGTTATTGTGGATAAAAGTGTTCCCAAACAGCTTAAAAATGTGATAAAAGGAGACTTTTGTGCCGTGTCATGCCCCGTAACACTGTTTTCTTGTGACGGTACATGTTATGGTCTCATGTTTGATACAAGTGGAATGGGAAGAAGATTTGGGTGAATCTCTTAGCAAACACTTTGAGAGTGTGTTTACATGTGTGCTGTGGGAGTCTTGGCGTTCCAAGCGCTGGGAAGTTCTGTTTGTTCCAAAACAGGCGGCCAGCTGGACAGTCTGCCAGATCATCTAAACACCCGGAACAGTCATCACAGGCCCACTGGTGTTTTCATACTTTTTTACATTGTTTTGCGTTTCTGCTTTTGTGCGCTGTGCATCTGGTCCATACATCTCGGGTGGGCATCCAGGCTGGAGATCTTCATCGTGGCCAGTGGTCGCGCTCTTGGGAGGGCTTTGTACGGTCTTTCGTGTTTTCATGCCACGACAATCAGCAGCCCGGCAGTCTACTGTAAGTGACCAGGGTCAAAATAAAAGATTTGAATGAATGAGGACAGATTACATATTCATCTGGTCCATTTAGAGGAAGTGAAGCCTTCAGAGGGGCCTGTTAAAGCATCTTGACAACATAAGATTACTCACAGGTGCAACTGTGCAACACACATATTTCCATCTTCACCTTTAATCTTTCTCTTTCTTTTTTTCCCTCTTCCTCTCTGTTTAAAGGCTTGTGTTTCACCACCTTCAACTCAGTGTTTTTTATCGCCGTCCCTCATCTTACTGGTCTTGGCTTGTTCCTGCATGTATAGTTATTGTGTCTTATCACCAATCTGCCCTGCTTATCATTTTCCTTTTATGTCTTTTCTCCTTATTTTCTTCTTTTTCTGTCCTTGGCGCACTTTTGTTTCTGCACAGCCTTGATTTTGTTTACATTCTAACCGTATATGAGGCTCAGATATGATGCAGCATATTTCATATGCAGATATGAAAACCACGTGTTAGGAGAATGGAATTTCCCCCTCTGGGTCACATGTTCACAGGCCGGCGACCTGCGGAGGGGCAAGAAGGAGGGAGACGGATGCAGCGGCACGTGGTTGCGTGGCTCCACAGACCCACTGCACAGTCTAAGACATTTTTATTTATTCATTTTTTACATTTGCGCTTGAGCAGTGCAGTTTTATGCACCGTCTATCTGCACGTTGCAGAGGCCCCTGGAGAAACCCAGCACGTCTACCTGCCCGAGTCTGCGTGCATGAAAGTGAGAGGTGTGAGGTGACGGCAGAGTCAAAGCACTGAAAGGCCGATGCCTGTCTTATCTTGTATTTTACACCAGCTAAAAAACCTTGTCAGAGTTCACATGCCGGCGCTAAACACACAGCACCAGACTCCGTTCACCTGGGTGGGTGTGTCTCCACACGGATGTGTAGGTTGGTAGCGTGTTCTCGGAAATATGAATGGAAATATAGTGTAAAGGGAAGAAATTAAATGTAATTAAAAGCCACACATATTGTATGTGTGCTTCTAACACACGTGCAATCCTTTCACACTGATTCAGTTCTATTCCTACCATGTCTTTAGGTATTTAACTCTTTTATTTAACTTTTCCTGGATGCACTGTAATTCTGTGCTCCTCCTGTTTGGGTTGGTGTGTGTGCACCTGTTGATAAAGCTAATAAGAGGAGACATTTTTACGAGTTACTGCATGGTTGGCCACACACACCCATGAATTACCCAAGGGGGCACGGACACAGCGTGACTCCATGGTAATATTCAGCTTGTTCCGCAGATGAGTAAAAGCCAGGCCTCAGGTGACGGCTGAAACTACATGACCTTGTAATCAGATCGTCTTCTTACTAATTGGACAATCCCATGGGTTCTCCGCCAGACAGATTTTTGACATCCGATGATCAGCTCCTGGTCGAGGCCAATAGTTAGTTCCGATACCATTCGCTTCTTATCCTCTCTTTCCCTGTCTGCATCGGCACTGAAGGCTAACGGCACACTTAAATTTAGGGTGTGTGTGGATCTGAGTATGCACCAGGACTACCACCAGCAGCCTAGTGGCTGCGACCACTGTTGGGGGTCGTCTGCTTGTGTGCAGCAGCAGCAGCAGCAGCAGCATCGGCGGAGCTGCGACTGTTGTCTGCTTTGATACCGGTGCTGCACGTCATGTGGAAAACACCCTGGGCCTGCTCCACTTTCTCTTCAGATAATAAGGGTTTCACATGCTTTTATAATCCTCCTACGACTCCTTCTCTATACTTTTGAACTCCGCTTTAACAGTGTTAAATATTTCCCTGTCGCCAAGTGAGGACAAAAAAAAAAAAAAATACAACAAAAGACTGGGTTCACGGTTTGTAAACCCAGCGAGGCGTAACTACACCTCAGCACCACCTTTCTGGTTTGTATCTGGGCTCAGTCTAGCAAACATGCCCGGAGTTGAGGACATTAATTACAGGAAATGGATTTTCACCTGTGTCACCGGAAAGTGTCAGATAAAATAACGCTGATATCCGTGGCCGAATTAATGGGCCGTGATAAACAACAATCACAACGGCATGTTTTCCTCTGGGCGGTTGCCACTAATACACCTTTGATAAATGTCTCCCCTCTCTCCTTTAACAAGAGTACGGTGGAGGAAGTGTTTTGGATGTCAGTGCCCAACTCCCCAGAGGGGCTGCGTGTTGAGACACTCTCTCTCCTCCCCTCCCTCCAGCTCTACCCCTCACAACATGCGCACTGATCTCTCAATCAATCTTTCACCTCTGCGATGACAGTTGTACCTGTCTGTCGATGTGTGTGTGTGTGTGTGTGTGTGCGTGTGTGTGAACTCTGTCTTCATGTATGTGTCAGGAATGTCTAAAGTAAACCATCAATAGCGGCTGAGGTCAAGGCAGCTGTTATAACCGTGTTGTTACAGATGTTTACTTGCACCGCGGCGTTCAGCAACGGCGAGCGTGCACGCTGCGTCACAGCCCTTACAGAAAACCCACGCGCGGGTTTCAAGACCTCGGCGAAAAGCATGTCTTGTTCTGCTCGTCCATGAATCATCCAGGTCTACCTATTCATTAGTTATTAAGGTTGCGTTTGATGAACCACTGCTTGTTTTACGTTAGTTTCGACCCACATGAAGCTACTTGCAGTATTTGATGTAACTGTCGTAATGTTTATTCGTTTTGTTTTGTGACTGCTCACGATGGAATTGTGATAATTGCTAGATATTGAGATGTGTTGTGAATCTAAATGAATGTTGGATAATCGGTTGGTATATTTTGATAAAACACATTTTATTGAAACCAGCGTCTTTTCCAAATGTTTCACTCGAAGTGTCCTTGCAGCTGTCTAGGATTGTTTTATTATTAGTATTTATCACCTAGACTGCCTCTTGCCTTTTTGCTTTACTGTGCCTTCGGGCACAGCGATGAAAGATTCCTTGTGTGGGAGGTCTGCCGGTTTGTTCTGCCAAACTATCTTTGAAAAAGAAAAAAAGCCATTTAATTAAAAAAATAATAATTGATCACGTTAGAACAAGAAGGAAAGAAAAAGCTGTGCTGAATCTTCCTCTAGCATTTGAAATGCTTACAAAGGTGCTGCTGAGAGTCCCGCTCTGAGGAATTAAAGTGAAGGTGAACAGAAATTGTGGCGGAGGTTCGTTCGGTAAACAACTTTGTTGGATATCGAACTGGTATCAGACAGCGGATTAAAGTGGCTGTGATCATCGAGCTCTGATCGACAGTTTTACTTTGAATGAAAAACGGAGAAGAAAGAACCAAAAAAAAAAAAAAAAGAAAATCATGTTATTGGACACTTCTGCGTCAGGGTCAGAGCTGTGGCTGCAGCAGACAATCAAGGCATGCAGGAGTCCCACTACATTTTTCCACAGATGAGAAACTTATTGGATCTGTCTTTTCATTCAAGAAGCTTTGGTTCAAGGTATACCCATTACAAAAATCTCTACGTGCAGAGGACACTTCATTCAGTTCTTCTCACTGCAAGCATTTAGTAGTCATTCACAGCGTGTAGTTGAATTCCATAAATTCTTTTCCTTTTGCCCCTTTCCTCGAAGCAAAGCCATGTTTAGATACCTGCTTGGGAACCTGAATGTTGAAAAAACCAGACCTGTACCCTGGAACCCCAGATAAAATAAACATATTGTGGTGTGTTGAGAACAGCCTTGATCCAGAACTGTCTGTACCAGCAGGTCAGGCAGACCTCCATGAGCAAACGTCTGATTTCACGGCCTCGTAAGTCATGTCAGATTGGACTTTTTCTACTGCTCCCTGGTTCACATTTAAACTCAAAATGTACTGTTATCATATTTATAGGTTTTTATGTTAATGCTGAACGCTGGTCCAGTCCACATCCAATGTTGAACAGAGGAGACGCCTCAGTGGAGCCCGGCTGGGTGGAGGCCGTCCACCTTTACTGCTTCCAGAGCCACTAAGAGGAACTGATAGAGGCGGCATTTAGGTTCTCACTCCCACAGCTGTGATACGTCAGCATCCTGCTGTGATGATGAGGTGTGACTGTGGAGAAGGGTGTTACGGTTGCTGGACGCAGTCTGTGGTGGTTGACGAGGCTTTGTGGTGTGGGTCTTTACCGCGCTCAGGCTGACTTATCAGAGATCAGCCCATCGGAGCTGGATCAGTTTGCAGCCCACCCACCAAGCTCCACCATGAAAGCATCGTAGTTGCTGTGCCATTTCTCTCTCTCTTTCTCTTTGTATTTCTGCGCAGAGGGTTTATTTTGTGCCATTTCTTGAATTTGCGTTTAATTTGTGTTTGTTCCTTTTTTTCCTTGGTACAGATGTGTGTGTGTGTGTAATCATTTCAGGAATTGTGTTGGCTTGCCTACAAAGGTTTCAGTCTGATACAGTAAATGCATCAGGCATTTCTGGTTTCAATTTGTGCACTGCAAAAAAGAAAAACATGAGGCAAGTAATCATGACGGTGTAACACCAACCGAATCACATTCTCATATCAAACTGGTATCTGAGAGTCGAATTCTTTCTAATGCGCGGTTCTGTAGTCACAATGACAATTTGTTGCATCATTTCAAAGCCAAGATGGCTGCCAGCTCACACATGCAGCACAGTCCAAAAATAGGATCTCAAATAGCCCGATGTGATCACGTGCATGCATAAAATTAAAACACTGTAATCTCTAAACATTCTCACCTGGAATATTTGTCTGACAGATCTTTGATTAGTGAGTTGTGTGTTGCTTTTTTTTCTTTTTAATGGTATACTTTCATCTTTACATGGCTGTAAATGCCACTAATGTAGCTATATTTAGCAATATTTAGCTATAGCAGGGGAAACCAAAATGGTGGAACTTTACCGTTCTATTGTTGTCACCTGTCTGCATCCAAGCTGGGCCTCCCATTGATCAGAGGTGTGTGTTTGTGTGTGTGTGTGTGTGTTGCATTAATTCTTCCCAACATTGTAATCTCACCGACTCTGTGTGAACTCTTTTGTCATGGCAGAATTCCTAGGCATGCTTTTATGTCATGCGATCTCCTGTCCTGTACACAACAAACACACACACACACGCCCATGCATGGGTGCACACATATGCACGTGTATTGAGTCTCCCCATTGTGGAACAGACACCCTGGGGGTTTAGGGGAAGAGGACCCGGCAGAGGAAATGTAAAGGTCTGCAGTGGAGCTGCTCAGCCAGTTTGGAATGGATCAGGTTGCAGAGGCAGCCAGGTGTGCTTTGTGGGGAGGAGAGAGATAAAAGGTGGACATCTTTTGTCAAAATCTGATTTATGGGGGTCATAAAAGTCATGATTTATGATAAGAAGGGCGAGGGGTTTATAGCAGGGAGCTGGAAGCGATTAACAGTTAAACAATAGATGTAAAGGTGATAAGGATGTATGAAATGGTAATATCAAAGGTCAGACTGGAAAAACTTGGAAATCAGAAGATACAATAGAACAATGAACAATGAGGTTGTAAAACTTTTTCCTGTTCATTGTTGAGCTGACTATGTCTCCCAACCACACAGATCAAAGCAAACAGGTTACTTTGAAAACGTTATTGCCGAACACAGATTTTGATTGTCTTCATGCAGGAAAAAAGCCTTTCCAAAGCATCCTTTTGTAGAACCCGGCCTGCAGCTCATCAAAGTTGTTGATGGGATGTGATGTTCAGGTGCAACCGTACGCTTCCCATCCACCGAGCAAAATCAGGAAAACCGGTGGTGGAGCCAAATGGCAACATCATGCCAGCGCTATAGAGAGTGCCATGGACCTAAATGTCTGCAATAATGTAATATTAAAGTCTTAAATACAGTGAGGACTGAGTTTTCTATGCAAAAGTTATTCTATTAACCACCCCCCTTCTCTTGTCATAAATGGTGACCTATACCACCCCTATAAATCAGATTCTGACAGGTGTCCCCTTTAATCTCTAAGCAGGCATACGTCTCCATGAATGGCTTCCATCTCCATTCACAGGTCCGTGTGTGACAGCGCTCTAGGACCTGCCCGCGGGCACCGTCTGCAGAAAAGCCCTGTCAAATCTCAAATTCTTCGGGTTTTTTTTCTTTTGAATAAGAAATTGGACCAGGGGATTCCTGACCTACACACTATTCTGAATGAACAAGGGAAGGACAAAAAAACCTTGTGAGGCACTAAAAAAAGAAGCAAAGTCGAGTGTGAAATGAACAAAATCGAGCGCTGTAAAATATGCTGTTTTATGCAGATTTTTTCATTTATTCATTGGTCCCTTTACTCAGATGGAGAGTTTTAATTGTTTTTTTTTTCATGTGACAAATTAAACTCCTAATTATTGTACACACACACACACACACACACACTCACACATGCACATATAGCCTGAGCAAGTTAATGATAGGTTGCGCTGTTTTTTGGGCTTCATTGCTTTTTTATCACAAAAAAATAGAGAGAATGTTTTCAGTTCATTGTGGTGAATTTTAAATCCAACATGAGATTTTTATTACTACATTACGTTGTTTTTTTTTTTTTACTGTGCCAACACTGAAGTATTCTCTCATGCAAACGATCTTATTGATCAGTCAGTCGGTTCTGATACCTACAGACACCCAACCTCCATCCTAGCCCTGTCCTGGCGGAAGAAAAAGAAGGCTGGGTAATGGCAGACAGCAACAGCTTTGCTTTGTTTGTGTGTACTGTAAACATACTGTTACCAAGAAGAAGATATTTATGTGTATACACACTGGAGACTTTTATGAGTGTATATAAGGGCTTGTGAAGTGTTTTGTGGTGGCCAATGCGAGTGTGCAAGCGGATATTATTGCATACCCATCTGCATACTGTATTAGAGAATTCCATCCCTGATTATTTGTTCTGTTATTTAAAATACTGCACTTTTATACAGCTGGAAACGTCTAAAGTTTAGTTCAAAAGAGGATATTACAGGACTTTTTATTTAAGGAGTTTTTACTGTAAACACTAGCTCAAGAGAAGTGGTGTCTGTTATTAAAAAAAGAAAATTTAGCATTTTTGGATCTTACATTTTTGAAAAATATGTATAAATAGTGTCAGTCCGGCAACATATTGGTGTTTTGCCTACATTCCTTCATTGCATCTCTTAGACTCTGAATTTTGGGTAGGGGTCACTCTGCACCGCTGTGGCGTTTAAACCAGGCTCTGGTGCCTCCGTGTCTACTGTCTTTGGCTCATATTGCTGTTGCACACTTAACAGAGATGTTGAAGGAGCAGCCTGTTGGGGAGTGGAGGACAGAGCAGGGTCAGAGCCAGTTTGAAGACGGAGATGGAATAAAATCTATTAGTAAGACGGGAAGACTTGACTTGTTGAGCATGCATAAGAGGAACAGGTGCTGGTGTCTGTTCATGCCTAGTGTGTGTGTGTGCGCGTGTGTGTGTGTGTGTGTGTGTGTGTGTGTGTGTGTGTGTGTGTGTGTGTGTGTGTGTGTGTGTGTGCCGCATGAGTTTATGCTTGAGTGCTGGAAGTGTGCATCTGTGTTTGAGTAATAAATAGAGTCTGAGTTCCGGCCTGCATTTCAGGCACTGGGCAGACGTCCAGCAGCAGCGGCGTCGGTCTTCACGCTTTTGAAAATAAATGTGCTCTCAGGCACCAGATCATTCTTCAGTATCACTGAGTGATTGTTAATACATCCTTACAGAAACACACATTTAGACGTGTGTGTGTATGTGGGCGTGCGCGAGTGTGTGTAACAGGGAGAAGAAGCAACTTCAAAGCGGTGTGGCAGCATTCTATCAGCCCGGCTTGTTTACACTGCTTGATGGAGTCTGCATTCCTCTGTCTCATTTTTCCATGCCATTCCACCAGGAGCTCCCTGCTCCTGGCGTCGTGCCCACACCTCAGTAGTGTTTAGCCAAACACCCCTCCACCCCTCCACCCCCACCCTCGCCTCACACCGACCCGTCCCACACCTAAACACACCGCTGTACGGTCTGTTTGACCCCTAAAACAAGGCCAGACTTGGAGCAGAGGAAAGCAGGAGGGGAGGGGAGGGGAGGCCATCACATGCAGTGTCACCCCGCAGGAGGGCAGATGCAGTTCAAACGCCCCCGACTGGTTCTCTCTCCCCTCGCCGAACACACTGTTCGGGTGGAATATCCAGGCGCACAAACGTCAGTCCTGCTGATGCCAGACGGAAACATCTGCGCTGGTTCGTCTTGAAAAGCTCTCAGCGCGTTCCCCCCGGCCGTAAATCGGGTCGCCTCACGGGCTGACGCAGAGGCAACGAAAAGGAAAACTATCACGATGTCAATTACAAGACGTGTGGCGAGGGCTCGACAACCCCATCAGTGTCCCTCTGTCACAAACGTGACACTTGTGTATGATTACAGACAATTTTGCCATGAACGACAGTGGGAGTGACATGAGTGGATGAAGCATGTCAGGTTCAGCCACAGGTCCTTGATGGCAGATGTGTCGGTCATGACGACTGCGTTTAAAATCCCCATCTAAAGAACCTTTCTTCACTTGGACTGTTTTGATGAGTTCTCCAGGCTTTTGGGGATTCATGGAGTCTTTCTAGGAAACCATACTAGCATGATTCAGAATCTGAATTCTATATCAGCTCAGGGGAGGAAACTGTTGGGGCAACATAATCTTTGACATTTCTAGGAATAGACGTTAAGAACTGAGAATAAGAAGTATTTAAAGTTCTAAAATAAAGTTAGTGAATCAAAATTTAGAACTCTGATGAATAAGTTTTTTCAGTTCTTACACACAAGCAGAATAAATATAATAACCCTCAAAAATAGATGTTCTTTTATGAAGAATCGTAAGTGTGACTTCCTGCGGCCTCCGCGGTGACTTTTGGCTACACGATTGACCTGGAGGAGCTAACCCTGTCGCTCATTTAGGTGCATGGGGGGATATTCACAAGATGAGATGTTCAAATGAGACACCCCTGTCTCTAACCCATGACCAGCTTTTAGACGAAGCATTTGCTTAGTCTTTGTCATTAGTAGTTTATTTAGCTGAGCGACAGTTTAATCAGAGTCGAGTGACTGTTGGTTCTGCGTAAAAACCTATATTTACCAGACTAAATATTGCAAAATAAACTAGTCGCTGTGTAGTTTGGATCTGTTTAATGCCATCAGAAAAGGCGCTGCTGTACACCCTCAGCAGTCTGGAGTAGCTCTCCTTTTTTTTAGTTCTAGACCGTCAGACAGGGGACGTACCACGGTGCAAAAAGTCCAAGCCACTCCTGTTTTCTACATCCTGTTATAGTTTGATATTGTAGCCCTTAACTTCAGCCCCTCCGGTTCTGCTCAGCGATGTTTTCTTCGGTCCGTGCTGGAATGTCTGTGAAGAATTTTCCCTTTGGTGATTCAGGTTGCCACAGTAGCACAGTGTGCAGCTTTATCAGAGCCAGGCCGTTCAGATAACTTCTGCAGCTCACCATTATGAGGCCATAGTGCAGGAGGTGCAGCTCCACCTGTGCTTTGGCCAGCGTGTTATCACGCTCCCTACGGGATGATGTAACGCTATCCACCAGCGCAGTTGTCATTTGTAACATTTGGAGCAAATCTTCTGGTTGGAAGGATTTCACAGTCTACCAAAAATTAGCCAAGAATGTAAAGCCAAGTTTGGGCTTTTCAGTGTGTGTATACACAAACTTACACACACACTCAGAGTGAATGCCCTTATGTGTACCCACATGCGTATGCCTTCAGCTGCATGGCTGCACGGAATTTTTATGAGAAACGGCTCGACGGTTTTGGGGTATTGTGAAATACTGCAACTGAGGCAGTTCTAAAAAGTCCTGCTTACGGAGTTCTGTCCCCCCCCCCCGAAGTAGGTGACATGATCATGATCACAGATTAGATTTAAAGATGCATCTTGTCTTTGCTGAGAATTTATTTTTCTCTTGCCTTGAATTTAGAAGTTTTCACAGATAATTCTTTCCCTCTGGTTTTGTAAAGTCTCTTATCTATGGACATTCGGAGCCCTCTCCTGTGCCTGACCTCACAACTCTGAGTGATTGTCGACCTCAAAAGTCTGTTTTGGGTTCTTTTTTTCTTTGGAAGCTGAGAGATCGTAAAGATCGTTCTGCAGGCTGTATGGACACGCGGGGAGGCTGATGTAGACGGGTCACTGCAACGGTAACACGCTGCCGGCTTCCAAAGCCACTGGCTTGTTGTGACAGGGAAGCGCTTTGTTTACGTTTGGCTGGGAGCTTTGAAATGTATGGTTGCGTTCTGGCCTGAGGGCTGACGGAGTGGGTCGCTGCTGGTAATGGTGACGTGTTTGTGTCGATGCGCCTGTATAAGCAAACTTTCATTTCAAACCACAAAACCCACAGGAGGAGCACACCGGTAGTGCCTTACATGCTGCTCATAGAGTTGTTGCTATAAGCTATAATAATAATAATAATAATAATAGATAAACATCTACTGAAACACTGTGTTTTCTTTTTTACCATACTTGCAGAAAGTTAAGTATAGTTATTTTACCAAACTTTTGCAGCATTCTTACATAGGAAATCAAAGGACCGCATAAAAACACGCTGCAGTTTAGTCTCTCATAACCCAGCAGTTGATTGACTTGATTGGAGGCAAAAAAACCCCAAAAACCCTCCCCCCAAAACTCAAGTTCCACTATTTTGCTGCTGCAGGCAAAAGGAGCATTTATTGCCGCATCCATCCATCTGCCGGAGGGAGCACTTAGCAACTTTGTTTAGCATCAACATTCAGGCTCCTTCGTTGGAGCTGTCACTCCTCACGATATATCCCCAAATCTGTCTCTTCTGCCGTGTAATCTCATATCCATCGAAGCACCGGGGCGAATGTAGAGCTGCTGGTAATTACTCGAAGCTCATTAAGGTATCACATTTACACAGGTCTCTCTGTGTGGTAACAGTCACCGGATACGGCAGACGTACAGGTGAGGGGGAAGACAACGCGCCTTGTTTTGACAGAACGGACTCAAACAAGCAGCCGGTTGAAGCTCAGCAAAGATAAATGATTTGCACTCCGTTTGGTGATCATCCAGGATGCGCTATCGTTTCAGCTTTGGTTTCCATCACGGGAGAAGTTTGAAACCTTCCTGGCCTATGAATCTGTTTTTCTGACTTGACTTTAGGAGCCTCGTGCCAGTCAAACTTTATCTGCAAGATCTTAGCCGTGATAAAGCATGTTAGAATAGAATAACAATAACACAACTATATACAACTACAACAAGAAGACGTTTTATATTTTACAGGCTGTCTATTCTTCTACAAGTGGTGTCGCTCAGCCTTCGCTTTTACACACTTTGGTGCTCTCGGACGTCAAAGATGCACTAACATGTTTGCATCCCAGCCGCTTAAATAAAAAATAAAGAAAGCTTAATGTAAAATCTCCAACAAGGTATTTGCACAGACTTGTGCGTGTGTGTGTGTGTCTGGCACACATGCAGAGGTTTGCATCTGGCAGAGTCGGTCGGTCTTCCCTGATCTGCACTAATCTGGCACGTTTACTCGGCCTCGGGGGGGGAATTAAAGAAGCCTTAATTGCCCTCCTCGCTCTCAGTCTTGATTTACTGTATATGTTGATAAAATCATCTCATAATGATACTTTTAACTCCGGCTCAGACAGCTTTAAAATCATGGGGATTTCTTCATGGCTGAAGGAAACATCCTACTCACCCGTGTTTGAGAGAATACCAATAGTTCCGACGGCACTCTGCCGTTATACTGCAGAAAAATGCAGGATCGTTTTATTCACGCTGGCATGGTGTGCAATAAAATACTACTCTGGCCTAAGATGCAGAGCGATGCAGGTGTCGCAGACGTTCCCCAACGCTGCAGGTGTCAGGATGTGAAGAGAGCAGCCGTCTCCTCCTGTTTCACTGAGCACGTTTGGATGACGTCTGCGTTTGAGTGCATTTCTGCTCGACCCCCAACACACACACACACACACACACACACACACACAGGCAGATTAATCAAAGTGATTTAGGGCCTTTACCATCAAACAGAGATAATATAGTGATTGAGTGGTGGAGCTGATGAGAGCTGCAAGTTCTGTTTGCCTCCATGCTCTAATGCAGACTGACATAAGTGCCTGGGCTTGGTTCCCTGCTGGCAGCAGATGAACTAGAACGCTCTCTCGCTGATTATTGGCAGAGGAAGAAAAAAAAAAAGAAGATCTGCAGGCCTAAGCAAGTGGAAAAAAATATTATTGACTTCTCACCACAGCTACTATTTATCCTCCTCGCTTTTTCTGTCCGCACGCTGTGTTTGTGTTTCAGGACGATTCTTGACTCAGAATGTTTTTGGGTCGTCTTTGACCGAGCGGGAGAGGAATGCCTTTAATCGCGGCTACAAAGGAACCGAGGGACACGTCCCCATCAGTTCCCGCAACAGATCTCAGACGTTTGAGGAGGAGGCAGAATGGAGGAGTGTGTATTGTTAACAGTCTGTGGGGAACTGTTTGTGTGCCCTGCGGTTTTTCTGGACCCTGTGAAATGGAGACTCACTGATTTCTTTTCCCAGGCCTCTCTGTTATTTTCCTCAAGGCCACAAAAAAAAAAAAAAAAAAGAAACCATGAGCCAATGAAGACGTCTCAGCCCAGCCTGGTGACCATTTGTAGGCTAATTTTAGAGTTCTGTAAATGGTTAGGTGGCACTCACGGTGGCATGGAGAGTGTTCACAGCCATCTGATTGTGAGTGGGGAGCGTGCATTCGAAATAGAAGATAATGCTCAGTTCTGCAAATGCTGTGACACACAGCCACTGTGGTCATTGAGGTAGTTCCCCTCAGAACCACAGCGAGCTGGAGGAAATCTTAAACCAGCCACTCCCCCAGCCCTTGTGAGCTTTGAAATCATCTGCTTTTATTAGGCATGATTACACCCTTCACATGCATCAGCATGTTTATAATGAAAACAGGATCAAAACATAAAAAAGGTCCAAATAGGTGTTGTAATATCACGGCACAGTCTTTAAATTGAATAAATTGCTTTGAATTGGAGAAGATATCATGGAGTTTACTGCAGTCAACCGCCGATGAAGCATTTCTCTTTTTTTTTTGTTAAGGGGCCAGTTTAACTGTGGGCTTTTAATTTGGGTCTTGTAAATATGGATGGGTAAAGGCAGCTGGCAGTTCAGCGTGCGAGGCGGCCCATAGGTGGTGCTT
>CAAE01014557.1:467095-485829 GCA_000180735.1 Tetraodon nigroviridis
GGTATTCCTCCGTTTTCTCTTACTTCAGTTTCACTCTTCTTTCCATCCTACCTCAGTTCACATTTCTGATCACGCTTCTCATCCAGACTCCTTAAAGGTACTGCTGTAGTCGGGATAGGAATTTCCGGTCATGATCACGTAGCTCCCTTAAACTCCACAGAGAGTTGTCCAAACGGAGAGGAAGATTGACCTTTCACCCCTCGAACGACGAGGATTTACAGAGGGAGCGTGGGCCTTGTTCTCAACATTTCATTAATGGCAGCTGTTTTTGTCATGCGTGTGTGTGTGTGTGTGCGTGTATGACAGTCAGTCAAATAAATTTTTAACTTTAACCAATAAAGTAAAGAAAATAATATTAAAAACCTTAAAGTACTTATTTTTCCCCTTTTCGCCCCATTTAGTAAGTTTGGTTGGACTTTTTTGGATTTCTGAAACATCCCCATCCTCGAAACCTTAGAATGTGAGCAACCCTTTCTTTCAAAAAGGGCCTTTTGAAGCATGAAAGCAGTTAGACCTCAGATTAGAGATGCACCGCTCTGGCCCATTCTGTGCAAATTTCTGTCTGAATTTCCACAAATAAGCTATACACTCTTGACTTTTATTTATCCCCCGCTTGTATTTTATCTGTGTGGGTCAGGGATGTTCTGTCTGTGCTGCTGTCTGTCAGGAGACATTTGACAGAGATTTTTAACCTCAACAAACTTTCTCCTAATTGAGTGAAAGTTTAAAAATTAAAAAAAAAAACCACAAAATTGATTCGAAGCAGATTGAAGAATTTGTGACCAATAAAACAAAACAATGAGATGTTTAGTTCTTAACAGAAAAATCCTCACACTTTCAAGCGGACTGTCAGCTGATCCGTCCGCATCAGGATCAGGCCAGTACCAGACATCCGATCGGTGCATCCCTGCATCAGAGCTTTTCATTCAGGTATCGATGGCTCAAGGAATTGTGGGTAATTCAGTCTGACCGGTAGCGCCTAACAAAGCCTTTATGTGCCTTGATTGTTCAAAATGTTGACAATAATCTGTCAGAATTCACTCACCTGTGACACAAGACAGTGCCTGTTGACCCCTGTTGACCTCTGCTTTACTTTCCACAATATTTCAAAAACATTTGTTTTGGGGTTTTTTTTTTATTTCCGGCATTCTGGAGCTCAAGGTTTGCCACCTGCGTGCCTTTTCTCTGTAATCTATGTTTGTGACACTGAGTGATTGGAACTGACTGAATAACATGCAGCACTTTGGCAAAATTCAGTTTACAAATTTAAAAAACAAGCCCAAACGCATTATCGATACCATAGATTATCTGATGTCATTTCATCCTTTTCAGGATCTTCCTATTTGTGCCTTTTTCCGATGGTTGATGCAGGTTTGGAAAAAAAAGAGCTTAAACTGCCTTGGCTACGAGTAAAGCTAAACATAAATCCCTCCAGAATTTAAAGGGATGTGTCAGTATATTTTTTGAATACTTTGTGTACAAAAAGAGAACAACAAAACAAGAAATGAAATAGTGTTGTATTTTATATATGATAGAACATTTCATTATAGTGACATGTCACTAATATATTTATTTACTAATATATTTATCCATTTTGCAGGCTTTCCGTCTTCCTGGGCAGAAACCGGCTTTCCTGAAGACGGTGTGAACCCAGGTGGAAGGGCAGACTACCAGGTAGGTCAGTAACCCGGCTGGGTTTCGGCCCCTGAGGCCTTGGCTTCAACATCTAAGTAAGAATTTGTTGCCAGAAATAAAATAAGAACCTGTGTCGGCCTTTCCTGTCACCAGACGCTTATAGAGCGGCTGGCGTGAGCGTTTGACTGACAGAGGCCAGTTGATAACAGCTTGTTGAGCTTCTCATTTAGCATGCGGACATCAGACGTCTCATCTGTCGCATGGCAACGAAGCAACCGTACATTTCAAACTGTTCCAAACACACTTGGCCACCAATGTGAACATGCATAACTTTATTTAGCCAGACAGCACGCAATCAGCAGACCGCTCGGAGCATTCCTGCGCCCACAGCTTGTCACATGCAGATACTCTTCGCTCTGTAAGCAGTGTGGGTTTGCAGGGCGCTGTCGACTGCATCTGATAGGCGGCCGAATAAAAGAATCTACGAAATGCTTAGCAGCGTGGGGAGGATCAGTGGAAGGCTTCGGCCTGCCCTTGGGGCGTCAGCACTTTGAGGTTGCCCCTGGCATCTTGGTCCTTCTCAATGGCCTCGAAGAGAGACTTGAAGTTTCCCGCTCCGAAGCCCTGGAAGGACGACAAACACACCGATAGCTCATAAAATAGAGAGCAAAGACTTCATTAGCTCTGTGAGCTCCTCAGGTTCTAGCTTTCATGTTGCGAAGGAGCGGAGATTGACAACGCGCCTGTTCTGACAGGGAGGATGGGGCTCTAGGTGCAGCGCCCCAGGGCACAACCTGATCCAGAGATCCCCCTCTCTGTGGAGCCTTTTAATCTGTACCTGTGACAGATTTACTGGCCTTTTCCAAGTGGGTGACTGTTATACTGTTCGCCCTGGGTGGGAGCTTTGAACAGGTGTCCTGGCTCCTCTTCTTAAAGGCGGTGAAGACAAGAAATACGACCGCAGCCCGGTAAATCCCATCTCAAATTCCCAAAGATTGTCCTCGGGACCACTTACAAAATGGTTCCTCCGCTGGATAACCTCCAGGAACAGGGTGGGCCTGTCCTGCATGGGTTTGGTGAAGATTTGAAGGAGGTAGCCATTGTCGTCAAAATCAACCAAGATTTTCAGTTTCTGGAAAGAAAGACCAGTTTTAGAAGAAAAGGAAGATGAGCGAGAAGAATGGAAAAACTCTTTTTTTTTTGCGCTTTTTTTCTGCTGTGCTCACCTGCAGGACATCCAGGTCCTCCTTCACCTTGATCTTGGCTGTCTTGAGCTTGTGCCGCAGGTCCTGGTAGTACGTGTCAGGTGCTGAGAGGAACTCTGTCCCTCGGGCGCGCAGGTTCACGATCTGTTTGGAAGATCAGAAGCGGCGCGCCTGCCTTCACTTGCACATTTAGGAAGTGGAGATGAGAGCAAAGTGTCTGTGATCGGGAGCCTCACAGCTTCAATGATGTTTGTCGTGCTGAGGGCGATGTGCTGCACGCCCGGTCCCCCGTTGTAGTCCACAAATTCCTGCGAGGACGAGAAAAAGGCTGGGGTAAATTACCCAATCCCAAAGAGAAAGAACCCCTAAATGAAGGAGCTGCTGAACGAACCTGGATCTGTGAGATCCTTCTGCCTGGAGCCGGCTCATTGATGGGCATTTTGATGGTCTCTTCATAATTTGCCACCACTATGGATCTCAGCGAACTGAATTCTGTGTAGATCTGCTTATCGTCTATGGACCAGAACCGATGGAACAGCAAACATTTCGTATACCTGGAATTTCAGATGAAAATACAATAATTGGGACCTGTGCGTTCCGATCCGTTTAGAAACTTCAATTTGACACCAGAAATCATGTTTTCTGTTGGGCCTAAAGGGGTCCAGTCTAAAAGTGTCATTCTGGTTGGACCTGGATCTGTTGAACTCAAAATATAATTTTAAAAAATCTGGAAAATAAACACAAAGTAGAATAGTAAAATTGTATCATGTCCAATGGTCACACGGTCACATGGTAAACATATCAGCAGCGATGTGGCTGAGCAGACGGCTGTGTTTGCTCGCCCTTTCACCGGCGTGGAGGACGTGCGCTCACCAGTCTGTAGTGGGCACCATTTGATCATCTGGCTGATTTCCCACAATGTGATCGATGAAGTTCAGACCTGCGGGCGGACTATGCAGAGGAAAAGAAGGAAGGTTACATTAGTTGGTGTGCAGTTTTATCAAGCATATTTTCTTCTTATGGAAATCTAGATGCAATGGAGTAATTTGATAAGTAAATACACAGAAAATCTCTATTTTGTGACATTTTACTCACAGTTTTGCTAACAGAGGATCCTGGTGCATAGGCTCTTTGTAGCCTGGCAGGAAAAGGCCTTTGTTAAGGGCCGAGGTACTCAATGAGGGTGTGTGTCGTGTCCCCATACTGGAAAAAATAAAGAAAAGAACACCCCCAAAAAACCATTCACATTATCTTGCACTCATCTGCACTTTGGAGTGTTTCCAGTTGCACTTTCTCCATCCTTACGTACCGTTTGGATGATGGCAAACTTGACCTTCCCATGGCTGTCCTGCTCCACCCAGGGCTCTCGGACCACCACAGCCCCTCGCTCCTTCGCTGTCTGAAGGTGGAGAAGAGTTAGTGGTTTCAAAAGAGAGGAGCAAAGCTGCCCCGGTGGTCCCTAGCGCCACCCAGCGGCCGCAGCCAGAAGGTCCTGCTGTGCTTGCGGACTGGAACTGCTTTAATTTGTTATTTTTTTCCTCCATATTCAACAGCCCTGAGCCCACAGCCTCTTTTTTTAATTAAACTCCATGTAGAATTATGACTGATCCAAGTTTAATGTGAGAGCAGAAGTGTAATTTCTGTTTTTAATGAAAAGGCAACGTTAGGAAAAGTTACCTTGACCAAGAAGTCACAATCTTCCACTTGGAAGGCGATGTCTTTCACTGCATCTCCATGCTTAATCAAGTGCTGCCCGATTTCTGAGGGGAGAGGACGAGGAATCAGGACCCTTTGTGGACCACTGCCACAGCATGGATGAGGGAACTACCTTCATTCCCAGGGTTCAGTGGAGATGCAAAGACAAACAGTATCTGAGAGAAGAGAGCAGCGGTGCAGGATCAGTGACGGATGGACCCGAGTGTTTATTGATGCACACAAGAAGGGCGAGTATCAACCTTGTCCTGTCTGATGACATGAGACACCACCTCACGACTCCCCGTCTCCAAACCCTTGTAGGCCAGCGGCTCAAAGCCCATCTTGTTACAGTAGAAGGAGGCCGCCTGTGAAGAGTTAACACGGAGTATAAAGCCATGTGAAATCATAAATGTCATTATTAATACTCTTTAATACAATTATGTTAATTGAATTATCCAATCTTGCATGTGTACTGATTTAAGACTAAATATAAATGATAATCTCCACCACAGAGAGGTACATGACACCAGCATTTGTCTGTCTCTTTGATTTCTTCCAAAATAACTCAAAAACTTATAAAAGGATTTACCTGAAATTGTCAGGAAATATCGATAATGGGCAAAGGAGCCCATTCACTTTTGGTGATATTCTGAATCCAGAGGGCCTTTAGCATTTGATCTTCTAAAGATCATAAGCCAAAAGGCTTTGGTCAAAAAGCAACCACCTTATGTAACCTTGTGTAAACTAAATTTCACGTGGGTTAAAGAAAAGGAAAATGGATGTTGACCTGTTTGGCATTGCCAACCCAGAAGGTTAGGTGATGAAACTTGACAAATTTTCCTCTTGCATGCTAAAGGAAGACAGTAAAATGAAATAAAATTTGGAGAATGTTTTTTTTTTTTAATTGAAGGTCAGACTGATATTAAACTCAAAAAAAAAGATCTTTTTTTTTTTACCTTCTCTCCTTTATCTGTGTAGCTGGTCTAAAAAGAAAGAAAAAGCTATAAACCATTACAGTTTCATCCACATGTGCACACACTCAGCAAAACACAGTTTATATTTCTAACTGAAATATAAACTTCCACAGTAAGGAAGCAACTAAAGTCTTAAAATAGTTGATAGTTGTTCCTTACCATTGTGTTCTTATTGGTAGGACAAGTTCAGGCTCCACGGACAGAAGAAAGACTTTAATCAGTGGAGTGGTGGAGATAAGTACTGGTCTGCTGACCAACTGTGATTGGCCATTTGGGATGTCCACCCACCTGTCCGTCCGTCTAAAAGTTCACTGATAGAGGCATAAGTTTTGTCATCTGCCCTGAGTCCAGTGTCTCTGCAGCTGTGAGTCCTCGTTGTCTGTCTTCACAGAAACACGGACACATTAACTTCTGTCCAGGGAAATCAGTGCATGAGTGACTGAAAAGAAACTTGGGGTTGTTTTTGGCTCTATTCTACACTTCAGAAGAAACTAAATACATATTTTGTTATTCTGATGTACACTTAAACATGGTATAAATATGAGTATATCAAACGTTAACAAATCGATTAGGCAATGCCTAATCCCACCAGCAGGTGGCGCAACTGTGCTTGATAGAATGTTTCATTTTGGAATCTAAGCAACATGTGTCCCATATGGAGCAGAACGTCTGCTTTGCCTTGTACATATACATACATACATACATACATACATACATACATACATACATACATACATACATACATACATACATACATATATATAACTTTGATATTGATTAATGAAGTAGTGTAACACAATAATAATGTACTTGCATGAATTAATTTACAATTGGAGATGATATAGCGGATTTCAAGAACCAAGCGTGAGCCAAAATGCGGAGGGTTTTCCACTTTCATTGACTTCATTACAAATAAAATTAAATAACATTAAAACCTTTTTTTTTTTGAAACTGCGTGCTCGTGCGCACGTACCGCACGTTGTTTGTGAGGATCTCGTTTGCCGCGCTGTGATTTTCTATTGGTTCGCTGGGACAGTGTGGTGATATCTGATTGGTTGCTTTGTGGGTGTGCGCGATTGAGTCGCCCGATGAGAGGAAAATCTCCATTGGCCGGTTATCATGGCGGAACGCCATTTGTCGAGAATGGCCACTTTCCTCAAATGTGATTGGTGGAAACTGTTATCACCGCACAAGAATGCGGAAGTTGTGTAGTCTACTGAGTCACCGTCGCGTCAGCTGATCCTTTCTGTGTGAGTAACTCGAATTTTTTCCTACAATTAAGTAACTTCCCAATAATATTTTTGCGATTGAGTCCTTTAGTGCCAGACTCGTTTTGGTCATGAGCCATCTTGTCGTCTACACATCGCAAATGTGTGATTTTGGCACTTCAATCGGTAATAATGTTGCAATCCGGCAGCTAGCGTGGTGCTAACAGGTACAAACTCGGTACACACACACTCACACACACTCACACACACACACACTCGCTCTCCTTTGGTCCATCGAATCCACTTCATTCCATCATCTGCCTGACCGTCTGTGCCCACTTTCACTTTCATCTTTACGTGCCTTTAAACTTTAGCCCCGTTATCATTTACAACCACACCTGTGCTGCTAACGGCTCACATGTGCAGTCCTGCTGCGTATTTTACTCTTGTTTTGATGGGTGTTTTTATATTTAAAGAAAATGTATTTCACGTTCAAGGAAAATGATTATAACAAACTTTGTCCTCGGGTTATATTCATACATTCCATATGCCATAACCACGCCTCGTTTTAAAGGTTAAATCTTTGAGTCTGACCTTTAGGAAAGTATTTGCCCGGAAGATGGATGGATGGATACGTTTTTCAGTAAATGATATAGTATTCCATTTGTTCACTGTGCCAATAATATGCGTATATTCTACTGTTGACATTTTGTGACTATTGTGATCCATGTCATTAGGATTATATTTTGAAAAAAAAAAATGTGATTCTAAAAGCATTTGAACTGTTTACATGAAGCTATCAATGCCTAACATGTACTTAATACAACTGGTTTATTGTACTGCTCCAAACCATCTGATTTCTCAGTGTAATAGTGAATGAAACTGCTGACCTGTGTTGGATTTTTTTCCTGTTCGGGCATGGAGTCAAGCAGGAGAGCAGATCTGAGAAGCAAGATTTATTTCAAAAATTTTCGACTCTTCACACACAGAAACACAAGGTCATGACCCCACGGTGTCTGACGAGGAAGAGCCCCTTCTCTTCCGCATCCAAAACCATTTGAATACCTGACCGCACCCAGCAGGCGTATCTGACAGTGACACAAAAGTCATCCCAGGTGGCCATATTTATCATATTTATTCAATAATCATAATCATCTAATTATGATGATTATGATTATTGCAAATGGCAGCTAATATTTACTACACCTGATAAGCACAATGTGCCTTGTTTTATTTTGTTGAGCAGCTGTTAATTTTGTATTCCCCTCTGGTTAATTTATAAAGTACCTACATACTACCAATACTATTTGCTACCAATCTGGCGGCAGACGGATTAAAAGCCAAAATAGGGAATTTGGCCCGAGGCACCTTTGCACGTTAAAGGTTTAGGTCTTAGATGGACAAAAAGGACGTCCAGAACGTCTGGGAAATGAGCTGCTCGCATAGGAGCGGATGCAATCTTTCCCTGACATCCTTTGGAGAACAATAGATATAAACCTGGCGTGCTGTTGGCGTAGTTTTTGTTTCGTTTTTTTTATAGCAAAACTTTGTCAAGTTTAAATGTTTCCCTGATGAGGTAAAACAGGGTTTAACTTTTGAAGCCATTGGGACTGATTTCACATTCAGGATGATCAGCCGACAATAAAATGAGTCCTGACTGAATGTGGGTGAGCCATTAGGAGGTACGCGGCCTGTAGTTTGGCATCTTTCACTCTGAGAAGCCTGGTGCTGGAGTGGGAGGAGAGAGAGTAGGCTGGAGAGGGCGGGTGGGAGGTTTGTCATACGCTGGATTACAAGCAGAATGTTTTGGAGAGGGAACGCTGCTGCCACTCTGCAGGCTGCCTCCAGCCTTAGAAGACAGGAATAGGTTTGAACTCTGCACTTTCAGAGTCACAGTGTGTGGCAGGTAAGAATGGGCAACTTCTATGATACATTTTTGTAATTTGAGAGAGTTTTGTATTTTTTTTATGTGTGTGTGTGTGTGTGGTGGAGCTGTGTGCAAAAGGGGGTGTGCCCTCAATAGAAAAGAGTTCACAGAAGAGAGAACAGACAGGACAGCTAGAACGTGTCCTTGTAGTAGATGCATAGCAGGCTGTTGTGCGTCTAGTCGCACTTGGTACGCAATATCAGTGTTTTGTCAGAGTTCCTGCGACTGTGTTCAACCAAACCTTGAGTGTTCTGACCTCGCCTGCACGTGCACAAACAGGAAGGTATCACAGCGGCAATATAGCTCCTGCACTTTTTTTTTTTTTTTTAACTAGTGTGTAAACCTGCTGCACTGGATAGACAAACACAGCAGTGGGAATGATTGTGGAGGCTGACATTTATTAAACGCGACATAATTGCAGGGGTTAGCGGGCTCTTCGCCTGCCGTCGCGGTTTGATGTCTGATAACAAAATGAGGTGACTTTGAATAGGCATTTCCTGTAAATGAGACCTTCTGCAGAGATCTCACTTCAGTTTCAAGCACCAGGGGTTTTGACAAGTGTCAAATGGCACACGTGTGTCTACACGTCCAAATTGCTGCATCTCCTGAGCGGCGTTTCACCGGTTGGGAGAAGCTGTGCATCACAGAGACCTTATATGCTTCGGCTTGTCTAAGGTGGAAGCAAAGGTGGCAGGGACTGCACTGATATTTTTAGATTTTTTAGATTTTTTTGTTGTTTTTTTTACAAATACTAATGTAACTTTCTGTTTTTCAGACCACAGACATTCATTTCAGGGACGTAGCCCCCCGTGCAGTCACATTACACCACCCCCTCCTCAAACATACACCGTTTCCAGAGGTAATGCTGTATTTATTTCTTTCTTTGGCAGGAGCCTCTGCTGGCACCACAGAGTTGAGTAGACTGGAGGAGTGGGAGGGATCTGAAGAGGAGCGCCCAGGCCGACTGTCTGCAGCTGGCAGGATGGTGAGCTTATCACATGGGTGTGGGCTGGATTTTAAAGTTTATAACATGCTACAACTTGCTATTAAGATTGAGTCTTTGATTATTGTTTCCCTGAACTTTGACTCTTAAAGGGAAATAAGATGGTTTCTCTTTCGTAGAACACGTGTTCCTGCGAAATTCCAGTGAATTAGCCAAAGAAAATGGAAAAAAAAAAATGATTCCGGTATTTTATACCGTCGCTGTTTTTCGAAAGCTTGCAGGAGGATCATATCATGTATCTCGAACTTTGAACAGGAAGACAAACTTATCACGGCAAAGCCAGTATCTTATCTTATTTTATTAATATGGCGCAGCTTTATAACAATATTGGGACAGAAAAAAAATGGAAGTCGTGTTGATTTTTCTTGAACTGCTTCTGTCTTCAACCCAGTAATCACTTCCTCAACGTCGTGCATGTTGCTGTTTATACCCTTCTTTTTCCTCCTCTGAGAATGCTGCAGGTCTCTTATTTTCTGCAAAACATGACAAAAGCCCTGGTGGGTGTAACCATGTGGCAGCCATGAGTATGCAAGTAGTAATTATGGCGCAGCACACCAATCAAAACATGTAGTATTTCAAGCTATCTGCAAATCGCAGGTGTACATGCACGACCGCTCTGGGTTGCTTATTTGCGCGATTCATTTTATCTATCAAGAAATATAAAATGTTTTTTTAAACCGAAACCATTACAATTACCATTACATTACAATTTTAGCTAAAAAGGAACCTGTTGCTGGTACTGTATGTTGTTCTTTTGTTCTTTTTATTATTGTTTTTTTTTTTTTAAAGAACAGACACGACTGTGAGTGATGAATTCTTCTTGTCATGGAGCAGAAAGAGGAAGTGTGGGAGGAGGCTGTGTGGTTCTGGTCAACTGGTTCCACAGAATGCCACTGCGGCTGACTGCCTGGCTCTCGGCCTCATTGTCCTCCACGTAGTCAAGCTCTGGGCTTAATTGATGGCGAGAGCTCGGCAGCAAATAATGTACTCAGCCAGACGTGGAAAATGAGAACCTCGGCTTCTCTCATGATGAAATTTAGTTTCATGCATTCATGATGTCCCCTTTTTTAAAAAAAAAATTGGTGGTGTGTTTGTGATTAGAAAGTAGGTTTTCTCACACATGCTTGGAATTACTTTGTTTTTTTCTATTACCAGCTGAAGTTTAAACTACTAGAAATAAGTGCAAAGACTTCATTTTTTAAAATTCCTTATTTAACAAAAATAGAAGATCCCTGCTCAGTTGCTGCCCTGCCAGGGTTTCCTCTGCTTTGCAGGTAACCTGATCTTTTTAATCTCATTTCAGAAAGTTGCATTTAATCGCTTCCCAACCTCTGCCTTTTTTTTTTTTTTTTTTGCACTGAAACTAGTAGTGTTTCTGCTCCTGTCCACTCATGCTGTCATCTTAGGTGCTGTAATGTGATCACGGAAATGGGGACAATGATGGTTTTTCTCCCACAGCACACAAGGTGCATTGTATCAGTGTCTTTCATTGCTTATCCAGAAGTAGAAAAAAAATAGTTTCTCACCGCCCAGCGTGTATGATGTCACCTGCTGAAACCAGAATGAAATCACCTGGATGTGCTGCCCCGTCCAGGTGACACAGTAAAAGCTTTCAGTAATGGGTCTAAAGAGAGAAGTGCTGCGAGAAACTTGCACTTGTTTGACCGTGCGGCTGCGGTATAAAACCGAAGCATGCTTCAGTTGGCCAGGCCAGGATTGGCCCACACCTACCACCAACAAAATCTTTTTATCTGTCTGAAAGCAGGCGGTAGATTAGCAGTATATTTATCTGTGTGCGTACGTTATAACTGCACTGGTTTCTGATCAATAACCAGTCTAAACGGAAATGTGGCAGTACTCTCTGCGTCCATATGTAAGCTGGCACTCTGGTACCAAGTAAGGGACACGATGCCCTCATTTCCCAAAATAAAACCTGAAGCACAAGAGATCAAATCTGCTGCTCACTTTTTCCTTGTTTTTATTCTGTCGGTTCTGGGTTAAATGGACCGACGGGAGCAAATATTCAAAGGTGCCTTCAACGCGTTATAGATCAGACTCCAATATTCTCATCTTAATGACGGCTTGTTTTAAATTTTAAATGGGAAAACAGGTCATAGTTTGAAAGTCCGCATCTTTTATGGTCGGTCATATCAACAAATGATTGATTTAATACTTGCTGCCGACATGATAATGTCACTGTTCGTCCAGCACAAGCGTAGGATGTGTTTTGCCGGAGTCTTTCAGCAAGTTTCACTTTCCTTTTTTTTTTCCAGTCACAGGGTGCCAGGGGACTGAGAACAGTTTTCTGTGAAATTCTACTTCATTTGTGGAAGTGCTGCAGTCTTCTACGTGCTGGTCGATAAGATCAACTTAGTCGCTAAATAAATTGTGACCTTGGCTACCTTGCTCTCTAAAATAAATGTGCATGACAAATATGTCAAATGTAGCATTCTTGCCATTATATTTGGAAAAAATACACTTGCTGTTACACTTTACAGCAGAGGCGGATGCTAAAATGCTGTTACTGTCTCTGTTTTCCATGAATGTTGTGCTCTCTGCAGCAGCTGATGTTGCAGGACTAGTTGTAACACCCAGCATCGTTGTCCTCGCTGGATTCCCCAGGTTTCTGTTTTTCTTGAGACCCTTTACATTTGATACCGCTCACACATGTTGGAGGTTAATAGAAGGTGAAAATAGAGGGTTTTTTTTTTTTAATTGGTTAGATTTGATTGTCACTTTTATTAAGCAGATATGCTACCATTTTAAATTTACATTACAGTGACATTATGATGAACCTCTGATCTGCTTGTTGTTCTTATCCTATACATATTACATAATGGGCCTCATACGACTGAAGGAGACTGGCTGTCACGACTCAAAGAGGGGGCTAGGGTGGTGGGGGGAGGGCTGCGTGCGCCTTTTTGATACGCAGCTCTGTGACATTGAGTGATTTGCGGCGCAGGAGCCTTGCCGCTACTGCAGATGTGTGTGGAAGAGGCTGGGAGGCATGCGTGGAGAGGCATTTGCAGCTGGAGAGTGCTGTGTCACTGGAGATCTCTGCAGAGACTCTCTGCCCAGCACCCTCCCTCTTTGTCCTCTGACCGATGCCAATGCAGCATTTTTGCTGTGGTCCAACTAATAGATGGGGTGTCCGTGGGTGCATTAGCTGTTTGTTTGTTCCCTGTACACGTCTGCATTTAGCGCCCTATGCGGTTGATGCCCGAGGATGTATTTGCAACAGTCGGATGCCAGTAGGCTGATTCTTCCCCCCGTTTTTTTTCAAACAGCTGATAACTGGGGAGAATTATATTTTCAGAGATGTCGGTGAAGGGTGAACAAGGAGGGAGTGGGGGAGGAGTGAGGAACGAGAGGGAGAGAAGCGAGCATGTGAATCCGAGAGGCAGGTTGATGTGCACGCAGAGGGTGGAGTTTAGCATCAGGCAGTCCCTGTCGTCTTCCTTTCTCTCCTACACTCTGTTCTCGCTCTAGCTGGGAAGGTGTCATTCCATCACTTTAGCTATTTTCCTCGGCTGTAAATCCACTGATCGCCCGAAAGGCTGCTCTCACTTGGACTATTCTTCCTCTGAGCAATAATATCGGAGCTCTTTTCAGACCAGGCTGCTCTCTCTCGCTCTTCTACTAGGAGGTCTGGGGGTTTTCCTCAATGGATGCCGGGACCAGGGTGTTGGCTTAAAACACCTTTTTGAAAAGAGGGAATGTACGCGAGGTAGAGCGGACGGGCAGGGGACCAAAGGGACTGGAGTGGACAAGGGGTGGAGAGGCTCCGGCTAAGGGGAGAATGGTGATGCCGGCTCCTCGTGTGCTGGATGTGCTGCTGCTCTATAGGCTGCGTGTCATTGAGACGCAACCCCGCCTCTCCTCGACATGAGCCTCGCAGGAAGGGTGTCCTGCTCCATGCTCAACTGTTTTGTAAGTGTGCAAGCGTCTTTGGATGATTCTTTCACGCCGGGACTCTGGATTGTGAGGTTTGGGTGTAGTAAAGCCTCACTAACTCATCTGCCAGTCTGTGCTGGAGAGCCAGTTGGTGGGGGGATGGGGCGGCGGGTGTGTTGGCTGACACACGTGAGGGCTGCGGGTATCGGTGCGTAACACTCTGTCCACACGCCGTAGAAATCACTAATGAGATGGCCTTTTCTGTGTGAGGATGAAAGCCTGGTCTCTGAGGGCGTTGATGATGGTGGGGGGGTCTGTCTGTGAGGAGCAGACAGGTGCAGGTAGGAACACCTTGTGCAGGCTTTTGACAGCCTGTTCGGTGTGATTGGTCTTCACTGCAGGAAGAACGTGCAAAAGGATTGAATAGTTCCTAATATGAAGCCTTTATAATCTTCTTGAGCTCTTCTTTCTGTGTAGTTCTAATGGTGGCTAACACCCTAATTTGCAATCATTTATATGAAAACTCGACTTCACTATTGTCCTAACCCATTCTCAGGTGTGCTGTAGCACCTTGAAGAGTAAAAAAAAAACTGTTCAAATACAAAAGCTACCAGCAACTTACAGCAGCTGACAGCTTCGTTGCTTGTCAGCAAATGAATAAACTTGGATGTCACAAAGTGCAGCTTCAGTGTCGTTTGAACTGAAGTCACATTTGTGCGACGTCCAGACAGCGTGCACCAGAATACGTGCTGCGGTTGCCTCAGAACTAACTTTTACACATTTCGGCCTGCAGTGTTTGTTCACATTTGTGTACACAATCCATTACAAGGCCGTCAGAACAGTGATCTGCTGCTGGTGACCAATAAGGGCTCTCCGTAGTGGTCATGGTTCATCCAGTGTTGCCCGTAAATGTAACCTTTCAAAATAACATAATAAAACTTGAGGCTTCCGGGTAGTTCAGGATGAGCTAATGTGCCTATTTTACTAATATCTGTTGTCTTTGTTTCTTTATGAACAGACATGACCAGGTTCTACACAACTGATGATTTCTCTTTAGTGTGTCTGCAGCGCAGCTGAGTCAGCAGTTTCTCTTCTGCGTCACTGTCTGTATAATTTATCATCCTTGTCCACTGCTGCTAAAGTGGACCGCACAGCTCTGTCAGTCACTGGAAGATGGCTGCAGCGCTGCCTCATTTTCAGCAGCTGTCACTTCTGATTGCACAGAGAGAAAAAGCAATGTTTCCAGTTTGTGCACAGTGTTGTTTGTTCTGTTTCGACGTTATTGTGTTGCACAGCCATAGGTTGTCTGCTTAAATGGGCCCGTAAAAAGCCTAATTGAATTGGTTAACATTTTTTCCATGGCTCCAATTCTATTAGACCCGCTAGGTAAATGAATCCAGTGTGAAAGCACAGTTTAAAAGCTTTGGGAGGATATACCACCGGCGCTATATGCAGCTTTTTATTGTGGAAAAAAGACGTCAAAGGTCGATGCACGATGTGTTTTCAGTTTAAACCGTGATGCCCCACTGGATAAAATCCATGTATGACACAGCAAAAAGTGTGAGCAAACCAGTTTGTGCAGGTGGGAGATGTTTGGACGTGCAAATGTATGTAAACTGAAGAAGACGTTAGCTGTGGAACTAAAACCAAGCGTCTTGGTCCCAGCTGTGACTGTCCTATCATGTAATTGCTGTCTATGATTGGCCTTTATCCAGTTTGGAAACTCTTTTTCTTCCCGATCTTTACATCATTCCCATAGATGTCGGTTTGCCCACCTCTGCATCATGTAGTAATTCTTTAATCTGCACATCTGTAGGACAAAGGCCCAATCGGATTAAGTAAATAATCTGGTCAGGAAGGCTAGAAAATTGTTTTCTAAAGCTTTAGAGATAAAAGGTCTTCTTGGAGAAAAAAAAAGGCGGTTGTATCCATGGCAACCGGACATTTATTCACGTAGACTGGGCCTGTGTTAACCCCACTGCTCAGCCTGGATTACCTGCTGGTTCATTCTCACGTGCACAAGATTCTACGTGACAGACTTTCACCTGTGCTTTCCACAGACAGGAACGTGCACACACACACACACACACACACACACACACACACACCTAACCGGCTGCTCCTTGACTGTGATTCTTTTTTTTTCTCCCTCATGCCCCCTGACCCAAGTGAGTGGTGCTTACATTTGGGCTTAGGTGCGTGCACGAGCAGGCCGTTCGGCTCCAGCTTTTTTCATTTCTGGCTGGGTGGAAGCGGGGGAGGAGGTGAGAGATGGCGGCAGTGACAGAGCAAAAATGTGTCAGCTGCATGACAAACTGTGTTCTATCTTTGTGGGCCCGGCCGAAAAAAAGAGAGCAATTCTCCTTTCTTAATCTCCTATGATTGTCCGCCTGGGAGAGGACACGCTGCAATGAGCTAAAAACCTTTTGGGGGGTGAATACAGTGACTTTTCCTGCACCAGTTTTTACTGGTGCTAGTAGATTTATAAAATTAACGACCCAGGATTGTTTGGAAGAGTTTTTCACCATTATGTCCCACTTGTTCAAAAAAACGATGTATATTGTATGTTAACTGAATGTATTAGTTAATGATTGTTTATTTTTGGAAATGAGGCGTCTAGGTTTTGTGCATGTGTGCAAAGCCGTAGCATTTAAAATACAGTGTTTTCACAGACCTCTCAGAGCAGTGGAAGGAGGGGAGAGGAACGACAAGCTGCAGCGTATATATGCAGACGTCCCCCACGTTAGCCCATTGAGGTGGATCCATTACTAATAAAGGATTAGTGTGCTGAGATTAAATGCATGCTCCTCTTAACTGATTATCAGTTTCTCAAGGAGAAAGCCTGCAGCTTGCTGGGTCACACCAAACTTTCCTCCCTTTGCATCCATACGTCTGGGATTGGGAACGTGGTGCTTTAGACTGCCCGGCAACAGTGATCCGCCTGTAATGACCTGACCCTGAATGCTTCAGAGTCGTGGTTCCCGCTCTGGTCTCAGGTGTATTTAAATGCGCAGTAACTTCATGCTCGGCTTTCTCGTGCTGAAAGAGGGCTCAGAGGTTCAGTTGGGTCAGATTGCAGAGGGATTTGGTGAATTTTACTAATCCAAACTTTAGGCTCTTAGTCGTGAGACTCGGACTGAACAGGGTTTCCTCTAACAGACAGAAAATGATCCGTGTCCCACAAAACTTGTTTTCAAGATAGTAAACGATAAAAATAGCATTTTATATCATGTCCTTGTGTGTGCTGCCTTTACGTGATTCAAAGAGGATAATGACGTAAATTTGAGACAGACTCGACCCTCAGTTTTATCCTTGGTGTTGCTGTTTATTATTTATTATCGGTTATATTCAGGCAGCAGGTAGGTTGGCTTCTCCAGAGACCTGTGTCGTGACCTTACTCCTCTAACACACACTTCTTGTACCCAAAAGCCTTATGGCAGTTTTAGGAGCTCTGCAGGGAAAGACATCATGGGGTCACTCTCTATCTTGAAGGGAATTTGAGTTGGCTTCTTACCAAGAGACTCACATGTCCACAGGGGAAAACACACCAAGCCACATTGGTTTCCCTTCTGTTTCTAGTGCACTTTTGGTTTCTCTGGTATCTTAAATGTGCAGATGTACAGGCCAGGTCCAGGGGTGGTAATGGCAGCAGTGCTAGCAGAAATGCTAATTAAACTGGTTTCACTTGTTTTGTAGGTCCTTCTTTCAATCAGACTAATCATCTCTGACAGAAAATTGATGGATCTTGACAGAAAAGCTAAAACCTTGAGGTGCTCAATTTGGATGTTTCACTTTACGAGGAAGTGTACTGTTTAAGTAGGTCATCTTCCTCTTACAGGTTTCAGTCACAGAAGCATTGGGTTAAATTATGTGACTGAAACCAACCAAAAATAAATCGAGTGGGTAAAAAAAACCCCCTCTTTTCTGAGGCCCGGTATCCGTGTGTGCAGTGGACTGTCACACCCAGGCACAAAGTTCAGATTTTTGGTGTCTGGGACGTGACATCATTTGCACATGCAGATACCCGTCTGCTTGGTTTTGAAACAGGACTATGAATGCAGAACATTTGTTTTCTCAATTGTTATTACTATTCAAATCTGTTGACTTGTAATCGTGCTAATCGTGTATAAAGTGACACCAATTGCAGCCTTTTTTTGTGATTTTTAAATCCTCGGTGAATAATTAAACTGCACCATGTTGCCTGTTTGTTTACTGCTGGTTGTGAAACTTCAGCTAGCGTGCAGCCAGCAAATATTTTTACAAATGTGCAGCCAAAAATAAAAAAAGAAGAATGCAAGTATCTTTTGTATTTTGACCTTTTATTAATCTTTGTTTCAGATGTTGGGAACTTTTATTTTTTTAAGTGTGATCGTATGCCACATCCACTTGTGTAATGGCTTTTTTATTTTATTTCTGTGTTTGTTTGTTTCCACCAGGGTGAAGAAGGACCTCCCAGTCTGGAGTATATCAAGGCCAAGGACCTGTTCCCCCAGAAGGAGCTGGTGAAGGAAGATGAAAGCCTTCAGGTCAGCTCATCTGCAGATTTATGGAGCTTGTCCTCTAGTAAAGTCTCAGCTGGAGTCTACAAGGTTTTCTATTAGGTGATGGTATCTGCTGGGGTATGTTTTCGATGCCTCCTCTACCAGGGTTCCAGACTGAAATGTGACTTCTGGCCAATGATTAGCCTGGAAGTGATGTCACGGAATGAGTTGTTCACGAGACTCAAACCCACCGCTTTTAAAACTCGTCAACAGCAACGGTGCATTTTCCAATAACAGCTCGATGCCCAGCAGCCCCGGCATGATGGGAACACTTTAGATGTTGAATCATGGCTGACTGTTGGGCTATTGGACCACCAGCTTATTCACCTGTTTATACACAACAGCAGATGGTTCATGAGCCTCACATGAACACATTGTGTCCTGATGATGACAAAAAGAGGCCCAAATGTGGAAAACCCTGTCTGGGCAACAACCAGCTGCCATTACTGCAGTCAAATTCAGTCCAGTATAAGATTTAGTCCTTTAGTTTGACTTTTTTTTTTAACATAGCAGAATTCACTGAAGGATAAAATAAACCAAAAGAATCATCATGGTTTCTGTTTTTAATAGTTTGAATCAAAAGTCCTGGTAGTTTGACCTGTTTTCTTTTTTAAGTCTCCTTGTCAGCTCTGTAAGTTATTTTCTGAGCCGA
>CAAE01014557.1:486072-508572 GCA_000180735.1 Tetraodon nigroviridis
CTTCCTCCCTGTCCTTTTTCCCCCTATCAACGTTTGTGTTTTGTGATCCCGAAGGCTCCCCAAATGAAACGTGACACTGTATTTTCTGCTGCACTTGCTGACTGCCGGTGACTCATGCACCTACTTTTGGAGCGCCGCTTGTTAAAGGCAGAACAGCATGCTAGCTCTGGTGCCTTCAGCAGGACGTGTTAGGTCTCTTTCCCAGCACATCAGCACGTAGTTTTTACTCGTTTCATCCGTCTCTTGTTTTGCACGTAATTCACAACATGACGTAGGAAAAAAAAAAGGCTAGATAGTTTATGAAATGTTCTGTATTCTGCCCTAGTTTGGCAGCCATTTGCAAGTCAAATTGGTATTTATGAGCTTTCTTTATGTTGGATATTGCACTAATCACATTCCTAGTGCGGGGTGTCAAGAGAACAGCAGCCTATATTTGGCTGCGTTGCTGTCTGAATGCAGCGTGCTCCATTTCCCAGGTTAAGCTGTCCTCTTTTGCTCATCATGCTTGTTTTCCTGGCTTACACACACACACATACACGTGTACACACGCACATGTTCAGTTATAGATGAGCAACAACAGGTGCAACCTTAGACGTCAGGGGACATACTGTTGTTTTCTGTTGTTTTTTTTTTTTTATTTTTTCCTTCTTTTTCTGGAGCAACAGGGGGAAAACTGCTGTTTAAAAGCTTGGGAAGTTTATAATCGAGCTTGGGAAGTGGACAAAATGTAACCCAATTTAGACAACATTGCGGGTCATTTTTCCATTCTGCACATGTTTTTATTTTTATTGGCTAATGGTTTTTCAAGTAAGCCTGCTTTTCCGACATCTTGCCATAATCCCCCATCTGGCCCACTCTGTCCTCCATGCACCACTGAGGCCTCCCCTGCGTGACTCAGCAATGCATGCTAATGCTGGATGAGGTAATGTTGTCTCCAAGCAACACCGTTGGTCCCGACTGCTGTCAATGAGACAACGAGTCGCAATTCCTCATTAGATTCTCAATAAAGCATGTTAACGAATAATCAGCCAACAACTCACAGCACTCAGTTTTAATAATGGAATGAATGAAATGTTTCAGGAGTTGAAATTTATATAGGATAACTTGCCTGCCCTTCTGTTTATACGGTAAACCAGCAGCAGGTACTGATAGTATTATTCATTGTTTACATATTCAGTGACAGAGTAGCTGCTGTAAATGGTAAAATATTTATATATTGAGCACATTCGGAGCTGGTGGTAACATGGCAGTTGGGGCCATCTCTGTCTGTTTTTAAAGTTTGTGCCTTAGATTGAGGATAAATGTTTTTGCAATAACTGTTTTTGGGAACCGGTTACCTTAATGTGCAGCCAGAGCCTGTGCATGGCTGGGTGTGTAATAAAATGAGTAAGAGTGAGAATTTTAATGGGCACTTTGGGATCGCCTACTCTACTGTCTAGTGCAGTCCTGCGTCTCTTCTTCCTGCCTTGCTCATTCTGAGGTGTGTGTTCACGAATCTGCCTTTGTAAAAAGGATTCAGCTCCTGATTGGACAGCACCACACACACACACACACACACACACACACTGCTGACACCAACACCACTCACTGTCACTCCTGTCCTTTTTAGGACGGAACAAATATAATTCCACTATCAGTAAACATCATAAAAACCACCAGTGGAAGTCTGTTTGCATCGTGTTTCTATTGTTTGACATGGATCCCCAGCAATAATCTGGCTCTTTTGTGTCCGAAGGTGCCGTTTCCAGTTCTTCAGGGGGAAGGGGTTGAGTATCTTGGCCACGCTGACGAAGCCGTCATCGCCATTTCCAACTACAGGCTCCACATCAAGTTCAAGGATTCTGTCATCAACGTGAGTACAAATCACAACAAACACTCAGAACAGATTAAAGAAGCAGCAGCTTTCGCTGTAGTCTAAATGGTGCCGTTGAGGTGCCACTAGAGGAGCGGTAGCTGCTTCGATGGGCTGTGGTGTGTAACTGCAGACTTTCCTGTTCCCTCGTATAAATTTTATAAACACATCATTTTGCTCAAAATGCAAATAAACCAAAGTGCGTTATGTTCAGAGTGCCCGTAAAGTAGATTTAATAATATTCCAGCTCAGTTGGCATGAACTTATTTGCACTGGTGTTGTAGCCCACGAGTGGCCAGTCCTCTGATCTTTAGGGAGGGGAGGTTTAATGTGACATCTCGGCGCCAGAGGCCCGGCCTCTGCTGGCGCCCGTCACCACTGGGCCTTTCCTACTGACGTCGAGCCTCGCTCGTGGACAAACAGCCCGATTGTTTGCATTTACCGGCAGCAAAGTTAATTTCTCTTTCCAAAATCCCTGTCGTTTTTTCCAGGATTTTAAAAACACTGTGAAGAATGTTTAGGAAAAAAAAAGGAATCAATCCAGATCCTTTTTCACCCAGTGTGTAAGAAAAAGCAGTTTAGAGGTTGTAATTCCATCTTTTTTAAGGCAATTTAACCCCAGCAACACCACCCTTCACCCACAATCACCTTTCATAACTCTTCCCCTACTGCCAAACTGTTTTCTTGCCCTTTGCTCTTGTGTGTTTGTCTTTCCTTCATGATTTCCATTTGGCCTGCTGCTACGCTGCAAGTGGGCCAATCCAGAAACCACCAAGTTGCATTTCATTATTCAACCTGATGTTCCCTTTACTGTTAACTCTTCATTTTTGTTTGTCCCCGGGATCTTTTAAGTTCAATCTTTCCTCTTTTCATTTTCTTTTATTTCCTCCTGTCCTCCCCCCCCTCCCTCTGTGTGTGCTTCTTTGTTTCACCGTTTTAGACCTACCCAGGTGTGGACAATGAGATATCTGTGAGTACAAGCAGACCAAACGCCACCCTCTGTCACCATTTTGTCCATCCAGGGGAAATCGGAACTTACATTCAACAGGAGCAAAATAAGACCGGTGTTTGTTATTTATAAAGATCCTACTGGCAATAAATCGGTGCTCCCTAATTTCCTAATCTTATTGAAAACACTGCTAGTGCACTGGCTGTACGATTTATTAAAAAGAATTTTGCTGCTAACGATAGCGTGCATTTTGTTAGTTATACATTAGGCTTCTATAGATGCCTGAAGACAAGCTGATGAAGGTACGGTTGTCTAACCAGGGGGTGGTGGTCTCTTTGAGAAGAGCGGCGGCGGCCGCAGGGCCGCCACGCCGGGGCTCATCGCGCTCGCTCTCTGTCCCCCCCTGCAGGTGCCTCTCAGGCTGATGGAGAGCGTGGAGGGCAGAGACATGTTCCAGCTGCACATCATCTGCAAAGACTCCAAAGTCGTCCGGTAAGGAGGGCGGCGCACCAGGCAGTTTCTGTCCCCCATCGCTCTCTCAGCTAATCCGTCGCTTAATTATTCAAAGTACTTTTCTTGATTTAATAATCAAGTAACGTCTCTAAGATTGTTCTCATTCCTCCATTTTTGCCTTAATCGCTTTAGTAAAGCAGAAATTGATGTTTTCACTGTTGAAATGGCTGGTTTTTGTGTGAATATTAAAAATAGAATATTAATAATTCAAAAGCAGGGAATTTATTGTCAGATTACAGGAAAAACCCATTTTTCTGCTGCCTGGTGATTAAGATTGGACAGATGGCATAAATATAACAACCGCCGCGCTGCACTTGCTTCGGAAAAGAAACTAGGCAAAGGGCTACATTCATTTCACTCCAGGCTAGTATCCTCATGGCCGTCATCTCAGACATCTGTAAAGATCAGATCTTGTTGAGCCTCGACACTCGGCGGCAGCTGTGCCTGCAGCGCCTCATTAATAAGCGTCTGTGCTATTCATCCTGGCTGACAGCTGAGAGAGGAGAACTTTTCAAGACATCTCTGGGTCCCTACCCCTGAGTTTTTGTGTTGTTCTTGTTAAAAGGGTGGTTTCGTGCTTTCACTACACAGATGCCGTTTTGCAACGTTTAAGCAATGTCAGGAGTGGATCAAGCGACTGAACAGGGCCATGGCTCCGCCGTCCCGGCTGGAGGACCTGTTTGCCCTGGCCTACCACGCCTGGTGTCTGGGAGCCAGCGCCGACGATGAGGACCAGCACGTGCATCTCTGTCGTCCAGGTAACACACGAGACAGTCGGCCTCCGTTTAAAGAAAACCTTCACCTTCCTCGTGTAATTAGTGCACGGGTCTCCAAATGACTTTATATTCTGTGTGCACACAGGTGATCACGTGGGTCAGAGAATGGAACTGGAGGTCAAGAGGATGGGCTTTGACACACAAAACATCTGGAGAGTGTCGGACATTAACTCCAACTACAAGTATGTCTGGCGTGCTTCGCTGTGAATAGCAGTAGAATGGCGATAGACTGGAGCTCACCGTCAGTCATTTCACATGCTCGGATATCAGCAAAAATGCCTCTCTGGGTGACTCATTTTATATGCACGATAAAGGAGAGAGGTATTTTATGCTGAAAATTTAAACCTGACAGGGGACTGTATATTTTAAACACATTTTACAGTTTAGATTTATTCTGTTTTTCGAGTCTCTCAAGTCTCTGTTTAGGTTCAGTAACTTGTGCGTACACGTGCTGTCTGGCGCTTTGACTTATTCACTGTCTGGGAAACAAATCCCACTCTAGACAGCATGAAAGGCTGGAGATGGAACATCCCACTGGGAAAGGCAGACACTCAGGACAACTGACTAATTAAACCAGCTCCACCCTGCTGAGGACAGTGACTCTGCAGTGTGTTTGCTCTTCCTCTGTCTGACACACACACACACTCACCTCTCAGGGAGCGAGCAGGTGAACAGAAATGAGAAGGTATCACAGGAGAGGAGGAGGCCAGACAGGTGGCGTCTGGCAGCATCTGCGTGTGATTTGTTTTCTGCTCCAGCTGACACGTCTTGATCTAGTTGCGTCCTTGAAAACCAACCTTGCAGCGAGTCGGCAACTTTCTTAGAGCTGAGACGACGGTTTGTCGTCGTGTGCCAGTCTTTTGGTTATAACAACATGTGCCGTCTGTGTCATCCCCAGGTTGTGCTCCAGCTACCCTCAGAAGCTTCTCGTCCCAATATGGATCACCGACAAGGAGCTGGAGAGTGTGGCATCCTTCAGGTCCTGGAAGAGGATCCCTGTGGTTGTCTACAGGTAGCTTTACCTGTTGAAGGTCTTTGAAAACCTCCACTTTTACTTGTTTACTGATGATTCCATGTGTTAGACACCAGAAGAACGGGGCGGTGATCGCCCGCTGCAGCCAACCTGAGATCAGCTGGTGGGGCTGGAGAAACACGGACGACGAGTACTTGGTGACATCGATTGCAAAAGCCTGTCAGATGGGAACTAAAGGGGCCTGGCGACAACGTGGAGAAGCACCTGACTCCTGTGACAGTGACTTTGGTAAAAAGGAAACAAAAAAGTCATTTGTCAAAAGCGTTGGTGTAATTTATAAGCTACAAAGTGAATTCCAGGCTCTATTAATGTTGCTGAAGCAGTGTTTTGGACTTGTAAACAATGAAGCACCTATGTCAAAATGTAACATTTGACAAAAAAACTTGCTATCAAAACTGCAACATTCTAGGAATTACTGTAGGTAATGATGGCTGTGAGCCAGAACTAACCTGACGCCGTTAGATGTTTGTCAAGTGTCTGAATGGACTGGCTGTAGACTAAAAAATGATGTCTGAGCAGAGAGGAGGAATCCATTGGTAATTTTTTATCTCTTAGTTGTTCAAAATAGTTGCCAGTAACAACGCTTTGTGGACCTTTAGCACGAGACATTGAATTTACAAGGTTACAAAGAGTAATCTCCTTGCTCCACCTCGACTACAGCGTCTCTGTCCTCACCTTTTTACCCTCCAGACTCCTCTCTGACAAGAGGTTCGGGCTGCGATGACAACACTGTCCCGCAGAAGCTGCTAATTCTGGACGCACGCTCCTACACTGCTGCTGTGGCCAACCGAGCCAAGGGTGGAGGCTGCGAATGTGAAGGTAAGGACGCTGAATTTGATTGCTCACGATATATCCCCTCAGAGCTATTACTATTACTAATAAATGGCCCAGAAAAATGTATTTTTACTAATGTTTTTGCCCAACGTTCCAACTTTTGGGATGTAAACGCAGTGACTGAGCCTCAGTTGTGACCGTCGTTGGAGTTGTTTACGTTTGTTTCTGTGTAGAGTACTACCCAAACTGTGAGGTGATGTTCATGGGCATGGCCAACATCCATGCCATCCGCAACAGCTTCCAGGCTCTGAGGACAGTCTGCAGTCAGATCCCTGATCCAGGAAAGTAAGTTGATCCGCTTGACCTTTCAGTCTGAGCAGCCTCACTTTCGTTTGTGCCTCCCTTCCTCCCCCCGCTTGATTGGGAGGGTTTCACCTCACCGAAAGCCAACACCCCGCAGAGATGGGAGCGCTGCCGCTGCTCTGCGCTTCCTGCCGGCCTGGCCAGCTGTCTGTCAGTGCACACTGACACTGGACACACATTTCATTTCTGGCTTTTCCAGAGTTCACAAACGGGCTCATGGTTTGCGTTTTCAGGCGCTATATAATAGATGCGTTGTCGTGGTGATGGATGTGTAATGATTCCAAGTAGAATAGGTCAAAAGCCTCGTTGTCAACATCGCGTGAGTAACCAGTGTATTTGGGTTTCCAGCTGGCTTTCGGCTCTTGAAAGCACCCGTTGGCTGCAGCACCTGTCTGTCATGCTGAAAGCAGCCACCCTTGTGTGTTCAGCCGTGGAGAGGGAAGGCCGGCCCGTCCTCGTACACTGTTCAGATGGGTGGGACCGCACACCCCAGATCGTAGCCCTCGCCAAGATCCTGTTGGATCCCTACTACAGGACAATAGAGGTAAAGGTCTGCATGAGTGGGCAGAGACTGGGACAGAGTTTCCGTAGCTGGGTATTCCATTACTGGCAGAGCTAATGGAACAGATAACTTAACTCCTCCTATTACACACATTGTGTTCTTAAGAACATGTAAACATGAGTTAAGACAGTCTCACCCGTATGGCTCAACTAGTTCTACTTTTTTTTTTGGAACATCAGAAGAGTTTTCTTCAGTGCTGAGTGCCGTGTTTGTTTCCAGGGTTTTCAGGTGCTTGTAGAGATCGACTGGCTGGACTATGGTCACAAGTTTGGGGACCGCTGTGGCCACCAGGAGAACACGGATGACGTGAGCGAGCAGTGTCCCGTCTTCCTGCAGTGGCTCGACTGTGTTCACCAGCTGCTCAAACAGTTCCCCTGCTTGTTCGAGTTTAACGAGGCTTTCCTGGTGGGTGCTCTTTCTGCTTTTTGTAGCCGAGTTACTGATTGATTTTTAATTCCCAGACATAACAAACGTTTCCTCGGGTTGTTGCGTGTCCAGGTCAAGCTAGTGCAGCACACGTACTCGTGTCTCTATGGCACCTTCCTGTGCAACAACGCGCGTTGAGAGGCAGGCGAGAAACATCTACAAACGCACCTGCTCTGTGTGGTCCCTGCTTCGTGGTGGAAACAAGAACTTCCAGAATTTCCTCTACATCCCCAGCCATGACATGGTACGACTTGCTAAAGCCTTGTTTGTGTAGTAGCGCCGAGTCGCCCGTAGGGGGCGCAGTTGCGCGTCTGCAGCTTTGTGCGTCAAGAATGTAAAAGTCAGCTCAGCTTGGGAATTATTGTGTTTGTGGCTCTAATGAGACTTTCTTCCAGGTGCTGCAGCCTGTCTGCCACACACGTGCGTTGCAGCTGTGGACAGCTGTGTACCTGCCCACCTCCTCCCCGTGCACTGCTGTGGATGACTCCATGGAGCTCTATCTCCCTCCCAGCGCTGCTGGAGATGAGCTCTCCTCTCGCTCTCTAGACAGGTGCGTTTCCTCACGCATGTCTGATCTTCTTAGTTTGTCAAAGAAAGGTTTCTTTTAAGAAAACTGCCTGACTGACCTCTAGTGTTCCAGTCAGAACTGTAACATTGGGAAACTGCTGTTGTTTGGGGTTTCCAGACTTCCCAAGACGCGCTCCATGGATAACTTGCTGTCAGCCTTTGAGAACGGGCTGCCGCTGACGCGCACCTCCAGTGACCCCAACCTCAATAAGCACTGCCAGGAGGGCCTCTCGTCCCTGGAGCCCTCCTCATCGGCCGCCGGCGAAGCTTCGGCAGACGTCTCTGAGGGGCCCCTGCCCGACCCCCCCCTGGACGGCAGCGCCTCCCCCTCACAGGACGGAGAGAGCTGTGAAGAGCCGCTGGAGGAGCCCTGTCTGACCACACAACCCCTGCCCTCCCCGCCCCTGCCGCCTGCCCCTCCCACCGAGGACGGTGGGCTCCCCGACGCCCCTCCCTGCCAGCCTATCCCCGTCCCCCCCGTCCCCCCATGTCCCGTCTCTGAGAGCCCCCGCAGAACTGCTGAGAGTGCCGCGTTGCCCTGTCATGAAGCGGAGCCCTCCCACCCCCTCCCCTGCATTAGCACACAGCCCCCCGCCCCGGCCCCCCCCACCCCGCTGCTTAACGGAGATCACCACCACCCCTTTAACGGGTTTCAGGAACCTGCAGACCTGCTGGCCCTGAAGCAGCTGACCCCCCTGCTTCTGATGGAGGACTCCACAGAGACGCTCACCGGCGAGGGGGACCACCCCCCCACGGCGGAGCCTCACAATCCCCCCGATGAGGAGCTGCCGTCCCGAGAAGACTCTCGGAGCGACAGAGAGGACGCGAGCTCCGACCTCCCGAAGGACCCGAAGCTGGTCTCAGCCTTCTCAGACTCCGCCCAGACCCCGGGCCGCCATCCCATCTCCCAGAGCCACCTCTCGGGCTTGTCCATACTCGGCTCCCACTGGGACAGCCTCCAAGGTCTGGTCCAGTCCGCCTGCAGCCATTCGGGCGCCGGCCGGCCGCCGCACCCCGGCCGGCGGCTGAGCGGCCGGCTGCTGCGGGGCCCAGCGTTCGCCTTCAGCCGAGGGCCCCAGTGCTGCTGCAGAGAGGCTCTCTGCCCCAGCGGCCCCCAGCCGGGCCCGCACCACTCGGCCAGGACGGGGGCCCGCCGCCTCCCTCAACGGCTTCGTCAGCGCAGCCGTACGCGCCGCCCTCGGCCTCCTGCTCCCCTCCCCCGCCCGCAGGCGCCGGCGTACCTGGACGACGACGGGCTGCCGGTGCCCCTGGACGCCGTGCAGCAGAGGCTGAGGCAGATCGAGGCGGGTTACAAGCAGGAGGTGGAGGTGCTGAGGCAGCAGGTGAGACAGCTGCAGATGAGGCTGGAGAGCCAGCAGTACAGCCGCCCCCCCTCAGAGCCCGACGTCGACTACGAAGACGACATCGTGAGTCTCCTCCTTTCGGTTCTTACCGCCAGGGAATGTCGCCAGCTTCACGTGGGACCTGGCCTCTTCTCGTTTCCCTAGACATGCCTGCGCGAGTCCGACAACAGCTACGAGGAGGACTCTCTGTCCACCCACAGCGAGGACCGTCTGTCCGAGGGCAGCTGGGACCGCGTGGAGCCCAGGGACACCGAGGTCAGCTCCTGTTAGCGGAGCCGCCGTGGCCGTCAGCCTGCCTCCTCCTCCTCACCTCTGCCGTTAGCGGCACCTGGAATCACTGCTCTGACATGGTGTGTGTGTGTGTGTGTGTGTGTGTGTGTAGGTGACCAGGTGGGTGCCCGACCACATGGCCTCGCACTGTTTCAGCTGTGACTGTGAGTTCTGGATAGCCAAGAGGCGTCACCATTGCAGGTGGGCCTTCGCTTTGCTTCTGCCATCCACAGCGCGCGCGTGTGTCCTGCCCAGCGAGTAGCAGGGCGCGCTCCTCCACTTCTGCCTGTTTTTGACCAAACTAGAAAAGGCTCAATCGTAGAGGGACGCAAGGGACAGCTGGGAAGATGACCGAGCACACGTGCACTTTTTTAAGCTTCTGCTTGGCAAAATACTTGATAGTACCACGGTTGGGTCATAAAGAATCACCAGGTCATTCTTGATCTGCGTCTTTGATTTCCGGTCGGCCGCTCCAGACGGATTTCACGAACGGCCTTCCTTGTCTTTCTCCACCTCCAGGAACTGTGGAAACGTGTTCTGCAAAGACTGTTGTCACCTGAAGCTCCCCATCCCGGACCAGCAGCTCTACGACCCTGTGCTGGTCTGCAACGCCTGCCACGACCTGCTCCTGGAGTCCCGCACCCGCGAGATCCGCAGCCAGCAGCTGAAGAAGGCCATCGCCACGGCCTCCAGCTGAGCGCAGCTGGGCAGCGTCTCCCTGCAGAGCTCTGTCCTCCTCTTGCGCCGTGGCCAGACTCCACGCCGCTGCGTCTGTGGCCGCTGAGGACGAGGAGAGGAAGCGTCGCTCTGAGGGCCGCCGCGAGACTGCCCGCGTGGCTGGTGGGTGTCAGCGAGGGGGCCCGATTCAGCCAGGGGCCCTGCAGCGTCTAGCCGCCGCCCCCTCCCCCCCCCCCCCACAGCGCTCGGCCCTCCAGTAGAACCCTGTCGAGACCACCTGCTCACCCACTTTCACTATCAAACACTTTGGCCACCCCAACAGGCACTGTCTCACACTTAAGAGGACAATCACTCGCCCCTCCATGTCGGGGACTCCGAAGCCTTTTCCTGTACTACTGGAGGCGTTCATCTTAAGGAAAAAAAAGAGAGAGAGAATTGCTGCTACAGTATTTCAAAAGTATAATTTTGTATTCTTACTTTGTGCACTACTAGCTGTTGTGTATTCGAGGGAATATCAGACCAAACTTGAGCAAAAGGGAGAAATCTGCTGTTTATTTTGTCACCACATGTTTATTTTTGAAGACTGAATGTAAAGCCTAATGAGTAACTGGATCCATTCATTTGTGTCGTGTGTGTGTGTGTGTGTGTGTGTGTGTGTGTGTGTGTGTGTGTGTGCGTTGCTGCAACGTGTCTTATATCGCGTGTGTATGCACGGTGGAGGCGGGCCCGTCTCCGTCCGCGCTTGTGCAGGGAAGTGCAGAGACGGGCGGCTGAAATGCTGCTGCTTGCTGCTTGTTTCGCAGGACGTGGGCTCGGCGGCAGACCTCTGGGTCGTCTCCTCGGGGCGGTGGGACGGGTGGGCGTGGGGGGGCCTCTGTTAAAGGTGCTGCGGCTGTACTGTGAGTCGTCTGTGTCCGTATGAAGCTCGATGTCCGTGTGACTCCACATTTTTCGGTAGCTGCCGGTGGAAGACAGATCAAAGTGCTTTGAGTTGTTTTCGTGCTGAGGGGAGCCCTCTCAAACGTGTTTGTCTACTGATCGTTGAGATATTAGTGCCATATTTTTGTTTTGTCTATTTTAAAGCCTTTATTTTCTTTCGTGTGGTTGGCAGCAGGTTTCTAATTGGCCACCTCTGTATGTTCTAAGGGTACAGATACTTAACGCTGAGGCGACATATCGTTAACAGAATATTCATTTTTGACAACACTAATTGGCTGTTGATGAAATAGTGGCTGGTTCTCATTGTCTAATATTTGGAATATTTTTCACGTGGTGATCATGAAATCAAAAACCCGTCAGAGAAACACAGAAATGTAACATGCATAGTTATTGGATTGGTAGTGGTGGCTAAAATCACTTACAACAAATGAGTCATGTAAAGAGATGCACTGTAAAATTGAAATCCCATTGGTTAAAATAAAAGATTGCATCAAGGAGCCGTTGCTTTTTGGATTCTCTAACTAGCTGGCTTGACAGTTGACTTTAAGTGTGCACTTAATTAATTCATTCATTTTTTGGGGGGGCTTTTACAAAAGTTGGAGCAATAAAGTTTTCATAGTTTCAATAAAACCTAGTCATATTTGATAGACATGAACCTCACACATCATTGGGAAAAAAAACACATTGTTCGGATTCAATTGCTGCACACAAAAATATGTATTTTAAATGAGTCCAAGGAGAATAAAATAAAACAAGTCAGATTTTACGTCGGTTAAAATCGCTGCAGTAAATTATGAATCAAACGCGATACTAAAGTCTGTCCACAGGGTGGCGCCCTTTCACCGCGACAAATCTACGAGCGTCACGAAGTAAGTATTAATTAAAACAAACCCACGGGTGTTTGTCATCATTATTTTCAATAAATTCATCAAAAAAAGCTTTTACTAGTCTGACTTAAATGTTGCTGCCTAAAAGGTAAACGGGATGAAAAGTGGACGGACGCGCACACGGATCTCGGGCAGAAGTCCGCACGAACAGCGAGGCAGGCTGTTCCTGTGATTTTAGAACCTGAGCGCCTCCGTCCTTCACTTCCCACTCAGGACCATCAATAATTCACGCTGCGGCTCGTCTTGGTTTTCACGCAATGAATGAAAATAGAGGTGACAGCCAAATTTGGGTGGTTTTTTTTTTTTTTAAAATCACAGACTCCGGATAACTTTGTTTGCGCGGGGATGAAACCAATATTTTTTTCAAGTTTTTCTTGATCCAGCAGCGCGTCCGTGCGCGCACATGTGTTCGAGTGAAGGTCTTTAAATGTCATTAGAGGTTTGGGGGGAAAGAAGTTTACCGCGCGGTGGCGACACCTGCTGGTCACTTTAAGTACCTGCCTTCAGTGCGCCTCCGGTCTGTTTCCGCGCGTCTCTATTCTAAATTAAATCAACTCGTGTACACAGAGCAGAGTTTACACAAAAGGCTCTTTATTGAGTGAGAGAGTTAATGTTTGGGGGTTTTTTGGTGGGGGGTGGGGGGGGGTGGGGGGGTTGTTAAGCAGCATTCGAATTGTAGCCATTTTGCGCACCGAGGACTGGTACTGAAAAATAGCCCCTTTAGCGCTTTTTTTTCCTGACAGGTGCTTTAAAACACGCTCAATATCAGTACTAATCCTTAAAAATAGATTTTTATTTCATATGAATAATTAAAACTTTGAAAGAAAACACTGATTCTATCATGAAAGTGGGGGGGCAGTTGTGACATTGGGTAAATCTGCACTTTTTATGCTAAAAGGTCATTAAAATGAACACGTCTGTTAGAGAAAATAAGCTTTTTCTGCAGAGTGAGCGCGGCATAATACCTAATAAAAAATTTTCCCTAAAAAAAAAAAAAAAAAAAACAAAAACATATAAAAAAAAAAAAAAAAACACACACACCAATCCTTGATCAGTCAACCGAATCACCAGAAACTGTGCTGATCAATCCGACATCCCGACCCTCAGATATGGATAAGACCATCCACCCATCCACCCCCCCCCCCCTCTCTCTCTCTCTCTCTCAGTGATACCCACAGGGGGAGGGGCCACTCTGCCCCTCCTGGCGGGGGGGCCTGCTGATAGATAAGTGCGACCCCCCGCCAGAATGCCACCGCATCGACAGCAGCGCATCCCAGCAGCCAGCCCGAGGAGCTCCACCATGCAGCGGCTGATCCTGACGGCGCTCCTGGCGTCCCTGGGGGCCCCGAGCCTGCAGGCTGGAGGTGAGGCCGCCTTACTTTACCGACGGCGCAGAAACGCGCACCGGTTGCCATGGAAACGTGCTCCATTGCGATAGACTCACCTTGTCAGAGGTTGATCACCCGTCTTCCCTTGACAACGATCGTGTGATTTTTTTTGGTGCGTCGGTGATGTTTTCGGGAAAGTAAAGATGATTCCAGATTCCAGGGATCCTCCAGAGGTCCGATCGCAGGTGAAGCTGCTCTGAGTCCCGCTCACTTCTCACTCAGCCAATCGATTTAATTATTAATTCCGGAATTCAGAGTTTCCCGAAATAGGTTTAGATTTTAAAAAAAACAAGAGGAGACGACGCCATAAACCGCAACACAGTGCGCGCGGATGGGCTCTGTGCGTGTGTCTGTCTCTGTGTGTGTCAGAGAGAGAGAGAGAGAGAGAGGGAAGGAGCGAACTCCCAAAATGCAGTCTGCGTGACTCTCGCGCACACGCACACACACTATATACACCTGCGCCGTCATTGGACAGATGTGTGTGGCGGACACGGCTCGATCACACTCAGGCTCCTTTTAAACTGGCTCGGAATGAACTCTATCTATCTATCTATCTATCTATCTATCTATCTATCTATCTATCTATCTATCTATCTATCTATCCATCCATCCATCCATCCATTCATCCATCCATCCATCCATCCATCCATCTCCTCACCTGCCTGGATGCGCGCTCAGCCGTGGCACCGTGGCGCACCTCTGCGTCCTGGCTGGTGTGTGTGTGTGTGTGTGTGTGTGTGTGGCGGGGGTCTCCTGGTCCTGTTCGCTCTCTCCCACGATGAAGTTCAGTGCATACCTGGTGTTATTAGCCTAATAAACGCACGCGCGCGCGCGGAGCCCTGGTGGAAGCTTCAGGGACCAACGGTGCGTCTTTGCGCGCCTCGGACCTCCGGAGACGCGTGTTTTTGGTCGCTTTCCGCTCAAACGCGGCTCCGAACGTTCGTGGGAGGAGAATCCTGATCCCGAGGGATCCCAGCAGACCCGGTCGGCTGGATCTCCCACAGGCGACGGCAGCGCCTTCTGTCAGGCGAAAGCGCTGAATGACGAGTGTGTGAATAACCGCGACACTGATGGTCACGCTCAAAATAATGGCAGCACGTTGGACGATAGGACACACACACACACACACACACACACACACACACACACAGGAGAAGCAAGTTCCCTGACACACTCCAGGAGAAACCCTCCTTTTTCTTCAATGGCATGCGCGTTTTCCATCAATATTTCATCTGTGAGATGGAGGCAGATATTTGTCTCTGGGCAGCCGGTGAAAACATGCAAACCGATTGTGAAATATTAATAAAGGCTCAGACACACGTGTGAGGCTCGGAACCTGCACAAGACTGTGCGTGCGTGCGTGCGTGCTTGCGCGCACGGAAAGTTAACGCGCCGCCTGCGCCTGGTTCCCAGCAGGAAGGCGGATCAGTGGCATCAGCAGCGGGAGGTTCGGGAATGAATGAATGAGTGATCCCGGCCCCAGCTGGAGCCACGGAGGAAAAGACTGCTCCAGTTTAACTCTGCTTCTTCTCCTGTGTTTCAGACTGGTGCTACCAGTCCCAGTTCTCCTGTGATCATCAGTGCAACGGTGAGTCCAGGAACCGTTTTGATTCATGATACACACCTAGAAAACACTGGAATCCTCACACATCTGTAGCAAAGTTCATCCAACTCTACTAAATACTTTTGGCTCGTATCTCATGTCGCTCAGTGACAAATTTCAGGCTATGTTTTGTGTCTGGAACAGCAAAAGATGCCCCAAAAAAGCCCAGTAGAGAGAAAAATCTTGTTTTGATTTAGCTGCTAAAATCTCTCTGAGAGAGAAGCTGAAACAAAGGCCTCAAACGTAACGAAGCCCTTAAATCTGCCGCCTTGAATTCAGTGCCAGACAAGTGGACCAACGCCAACAGCGTCTGTGGGGGGAGCTACCAGTCGCCCATCAACGTTGTGACTAAAAAGGCGGTGAAAGACAGCCGCTTGACCGCCTTCCAGTTCGACAACTACCAGCAGATCTTCAGAGGTACCATCAAGAACAACGGACACTCGGGTGAGCCGTCCCTCCCCCGCTCCGCCATCGCTGCTGCTGCCTGGATGCCTCACGGGCCGGCGCTCTCTTCCAGTCCAGGTTGACGTTCCGCACCTGAGCATCATCTCGGGTGGAGGCCTGACCACCAGCTACAAGGCGGTGCAGTTTCACCTGCACTGGGGCAGCAACGGAGGCCCTGGCTCGGAGCACACCATCGACGGGGAGCAGTACCCCATGGAGGTAGCATAGCAACCATCTCGTACTGGGATCACTGGGCCAATAAATGTGTTTTATCACTTCTGATCGGAAAAAAAAACCTACTTTTTTTTTCGCAGCTCCACATTGTTCACATGAAGCACCACTACACGGACCTGACCACGGCCTTGGCCGACCCAGAGGGCGTGGCCGTGCTCGGCTTCTTCTACGAGGTAAATTCTGCCGAAATGGGCGCTGACGAGGCCGAGTCTAGACGCGGCGAGCTGACGCCTCCTTTGTCATTCCAGCGTTCCAACAGCGCCAACCGCAAGTACGAGCCCCTCGTCAACTCGCTCCGGAGCGTGAAAGCAGCCGGTAGGTGTCGGCACCGGCGCCCGGTGGCGCAGCTACAGGCCTTTCATGCGCCTCTCTCCTCTTCTCAGATGGCAACGCGTCTCTGCAGCCCATCTCTCTGGCACAATTAATCCCACCGGAGAAGAATCTGACCAGCTTCTACCGATATAAGGGCTCTCTGACCACCCCGGGGTGCACCGAGTCCGTGGTCTGGACCCTGTTTGAGAGCCCCATCCCTCTGAGCGCGGGCCAGGTCAGCGGGGAGCCGAAAAACCCAGAAAACTTAAAAAAATAAGTTTCACCACATCCGTCTTTCTCTGCCGACAGCTACGGGCCTTCTCAGAGCTCCAGTTCCACGACGGGAAGCCGATGGTGGGGGACCTTCAGGCCGGTGCAGCCCCTCAACGGCCGGCAGGTGTTTCACTCCGGGGCCGCCGCCGCCCTGACCAGCAGCGCCGCCTTCCTTGCGGCCGCCGCTCTGGCGGCTTTCGGCCTGTCTCAGCCCTACTAGGGTGCACCATCGCCCTGCTGCACCCCAAAAACTCTGCTTCACTCCACAGCACAACACTGGTATGCAGCATCCCCGTGCATGGTTGCCGAGGCGACTGCGTGCTGGGGCGGTCACCGGTCCCCCACGGTCTCCCCTTACAACACAAATGATCAAGGTGCTCTTGGACGCCTTCTGAAAGGTGCTGTAAAGGGTTCCAGCGGCGCTCGTGCATGTATCTCAGCATTATGAATGTGTCATGGAGCAGGTTTGTGACAGAAGCCGTACACACACACACACACGCACACACACGCTGCCAGTATTAACCTCCCTGTCCAATGTCAGGTACATTCAGTCCTGGCTAACTCATTAATTGTTTGCCATGCCTGGTAAACAGGCTGGTGATCTTTTTCCTCTTCCCACTGGGGCCACGAGCGCAACCACGAGCTATTAATAGCAAAACTGAGTCACACAAATTCATTTCAATGCCAGCGGTCAAAGGAGTCAGCAGTTTGGCTCCTCTTACAAGGTCCGGAAGCGCGCGGCGCAGCCGGTCGGGTGAGCGTCGGGCGCTCCTTCGGCCACGGCGGCGGTCAGCTCCGGCTTCACTGCTGCGCAGTAACTACCTAAAGAACTCTGTTTGCACCGTCATTGTTTACTCACAGAGTCCCACAGCAGGTGGACGTGCTTCCACAGCAGTGGTGGATGCAAACGCAACAATCAGCCTTCTGGGTTAAAAACAACCTCCTCTTCACCCTCCTGGCACCTGAGCAGTACAAACTGCTGCTGACTGACTGCGTGTAAGTCTCAAAGCCTTCAGATGGTCCTGCCAAGCCCCATTACCCCCATCCCCCCCCCACCCTCCGCCTCTCTCTCTCTCCGGCCCTGATAGATTCTCAGAGGCTGAACCGCTTCCATCCCTTCAGCCTCTCCAGAGAGGCGCGCGGTGCCACAGCCTGGTGCCAAACCCGCCTTCCACCACGTGGAAACACGCAGCAGTAACGGGCCCCTGGCTGGAGCTCGTCCTTTGCATGAATCTGCATGTTTATTCTGAACAACATGGCCGCCGCACATAAAAGCCCTTGTGTCCCGTCCAGCCAGGACTTTTCCTGTCTTTGAGCCGTGAAACTGGGTTTTATTAGCTTCACATGCACTGACGGTTACCCACACCCGCCCAGACAGCCGCTGCGTGCGCGCCGGACAGACCTGTGCAACTCTCCAGCAAGATTTACTGCAAAGTTCACACAAAGGATCCCGTAAAGGGCTGATCAGGTGATCTATCTCTATGCTGTGTCCATATGCATATCTATTTACGTACTGAATGTGTAGATCGATAAAAGACTCACTGTTCTAACTGTTATTTATGTATTGCAACGTTTATATATTACTGAATGCAGACTCATGTGAAGCATCAAGTTGTTCATGACCAATCGATTGGACTTAGGTCACTTAGGTTTGTAATGCTTGAAAATGCCACGGAAAAAAAAGGAGAATGTGTTCCAGGTAAAGAAAAGAATAAAGTATTACTTTTAATGAGTCTCCTCTCCTGGTGTGTCCACAGTTCAGCTCGTCGCAGTAAAAACCTTGTTTCATTAAATTCAAGTCGGTTTTACTTATAGAGCTTCTTTTACAATAAAAAGGTCTCTGGGTGCTTTACAGAGGCAGAAACCCAGGGCCTGAACCCCCCCCCAGGTGAGCACAGTGGCAAAAAAACCAGGAAGAAACCTTGAGCAGGACCAGGCTTACAAGGAGGAACCACCCTGCTGGAAACTGGCTGGGAAGAGGAGGAGAAGAAGAAGAGGGAGACAGGACAGAGAGAATAAGAGAGAGAGAGAGAGAGAGAGAGAGAGAGAACTACAAAGATAGCAGACATGACATACATCATACACTAGACTAATCTGGGTGCTGACAGTGGACACGGGGTCTGGTCTGGTCTGGTCTGGTCTGGGCAGCATGAAGGTCAAACTAGGAGGACGACTGGACACACTGATAATCACCAGGAAAGGAAAAGGAGGAGAGGGAGTAGAGATGGTGGCTGGTGTTGGGGAGGTGGGGAAGCTGGGTGAGCCTAATTCACCTCCAGAACTGACTGTAACTGGACGCATCAGCCCTACACACACACACACACACGTTGTTTGGCTCGTCCCCCCAGACCGTGAATAGAACAGAATAATGTTTCTGTCTAACTGGTCCTTTGGGGCCTCCGCTGCTGGAATGACACGAGCGAACAACTGAAGACTCCTCATCCTCACTGCCTGAATTTCCAGGAGCGCACCTCTGGTTTTTTTGTTTTTTTTTTTATCTCAGGAGAGCTATTTTCAGACTGGGCTCCATCCCCCCTTTGACTACCTCTCTCTTCTTGCACATCGTTAAGGAAACAAAAAGACTCATTGTGATGCAGAAGCTCAGGAAGACAGCAGCCTCTGGTGGAGGCATGCATGAAGATGAGGAGAAGCTTGAATGAAGGCCCCTCGTTCATCCCCCCGTTCTTCATTAGGTGGAGGTGTCAGCTGTACCTCAGTCTTCTGATCGCCCGGACAGCAGACCACCGACCCTGGGCTCATCTAGGACAAAGGCCCTTTGGGAGACCCCAGTGGCATGTTCATCCATGTTCATCATACACACACACACACACACACACACACACACACACACACACACACACACGCACACACAGGATAAAGTAACTGGGCCAGTATTATGCGTCAAAGTGTAGGAGACAGGAGCTCAGTGAGCCTTTTTAGGTGTGTGTGTGTGTGTGTGTGTGTGTGTGTGTGTGTGTGTGTGTGAGTGTGTGTTCTCAGGCCAGGCCTGTTTCACTGTCGTGTGACATCTGCACGATCTACCGGACAAGAACATTCACTTCTTGTTCCACCGCCAGTAAAAATGGCCCCGGCTGCTCTCGTTTGAACACGGATAAGAATCTGAAGGAAGCAATTGAAAAGGTCCAAACGTTCATTTCCTCCAAAATGAAACTCAGGAGAGGCAGAAGTCCTGACAGCGGAAAATTAAAGAGCGAGGGAGGGGAGGGATGAAGTCCTAATATCTGTTTTAAATATTTCAGTCTGACAGATCAGGATAATATCCTGTCATACGTGCTGACAGCTGACATCAGGTTACCCAACGTCATTGATGAGCAACGACTGAAGATTTCCTCAGCTTCTGATGGAAACAGTGAGTACTAAAAGATGGTTCTCTTCCTTTGAAGAACTCTTCAGGTGAATTTTATGAAAGGTCAGAGGTCATTGTGGTGAGTGGCTGAGGTCAGTAAGACAGTTCTGTCAAATGCGCAGGTCTTTAAAAGAAGCTTTTAATTGAAATGGTTGGCATCCGTAGGAATTATTTGGAGTCATCTGGGGGAAAGTATCTTGATCTTGTAATAAGCCCCCTCAGATTGTGTTTTCTGAGGAGGCAGTTTTAAAAATCATCGACTTGCGTCTTTGGAAGTTCATGTGGTTGAAGCGTGTTGCACAAAACTGCAAGAAAAAAAAAGGAGCAACGGTAGTAACTCTGATGAAATGCGGTTTCCAGCGTGTGGAGTGATAAGGTGAGAAAGAAAAGAAAGCATCTTTGTCTCTGCCACACTCAGGACGTGTTGTGCTCAAAAGAAATCCACTTAGCCGCAATATGATAAGTCAGCCGCTCACAGAAACCGGATCAGCTTTTTGAACGAGATTATCTGGAATGGAACTGAAATATTTGCCCGAGGTGGCACGCTGAGGTGCAGGAAGGAGGCGGGACGGAGGGATGGGCTGGCCGAGGGACAGCACCAGCACGGAGGAAGAGGCAGCCAGGCGGAAGCCTTTCTGTGTTTGACATGCAAATCTGGACGTATTGTTCTCGGGGGAGCTGGGGGGTCTTCACAGAAGGGGCACGCTCCCAGCGCTGCCAGATTTTTCCAGCTTTTCTTTCCCAAATACTACAGTAGTAAGTGCTACAGTGTTTATGAGTGTGTGTGATGACCTCTTGACCACAGTCACCAGCCCCCCCTTTGCTGTGTGAAGAGGAGCCCGTTTGGGTTTAAAACATCTACTGAAGCAGGGAAAGCGCCACTGATCACACGGTGGGCTCCGTGAGCCTTATTCAGGGCTGCCGTCGGCCTCCGTGTGATCACCGGAGGGAATCTGTCGTCAAAGGTCCAACTCAGGCAGCAGAACAGACAGATTCACCGAGGTAGAAGTGTGGTAAAGTATTTAGTAAAAACACCAGCCCGTCGCCCATCGCTAACAAAGGTTCCATCCTTTCCACAAATTCACCAAACCTCTTTTGTTCCACCACCTCGTCACCGTTCCCCAAAGGCTGTCGCCACATCACCTCCTCTGTGGCGCCTCCCAAACCGAGGAAAAAGGAAATATCAAAGGTTTCCCCTCCTCCTTCCTCCTGTTTTTAGACGCTCCTCATTAGCACCAGGGTAACAGATTAACACAGGAGACGGCCTCCCCATCGTCACCGAGGCTGACGAGCATCTGCTGCAGGTTCCTGATCCACTTTTTATTAAAGACGGATGAGACGATCACTTAAAATTCAAAAGAAGTGCACCAACAGGATCTGGACTGTTGGAGATGTTGAACAGGATAAGCACAAACACACAATACGAGGAAGGCTTCGCTGCTGCGTTTGCAAAGACAGACACTAAAACAAATAAATCTTTGTTGGGACTTGCACACACACACACACACACACACACACACACACACACACAATTGCAGTGGGGTGGGGTGGACTGGGGGTGGGTACCTCCGGCTCTCCAAGCACAGAGCGCTGCAGGCGGCAGGCACCCCGCAGGCCTCCGCTCCGTCGCCGACAGTCTCTGCACGCAGCCGCGTTCGCCGGTTTGCCTGTGCGATCGATTTGCGTTGCTCACCAACGCTGTCGCACAGATGGCGGCTCGCAGCATCACAGAGGCCGCCCGGACGCGCTCGCCGGACCACACAAACCCAGGAAGACGCGGAGGCCCGGAGCAGGAAAGAGGTGGTGCTGAGGAAGCGGGAGAAGACTCACCTCTTCTGATGTGATGTCAGACTCTGCCTCGTCCGCATTTACCCAAGATCAGTTTCTCACTTCAGGCTTCTTCACCAAGAAATAAATATGAATTATCTACTCGTCGCTGCGTCAGCGATGCAGAGAGTTGACGCGTTGAGGTAAAGAAGCTGTGTCGTTCATCCAACAGCTTGTTATTAGCGATGTGCACGATCAGCATCTCTGGCTGCACATGACAGCCGTCCTAAGATCACTCTGACCTCCAGGACTTCCGATATTCCTACTTAAAAGCAGCTGATTTGCACCTCGCTGCATGTACACAGTGTGTATGTGTGTATCTGCAGCAGCCTCACACACAAAGCTCTTAGCAGGATTCTTCTATGTGCATAAATCTGTTTAAAAGAGTAAAGCTGCTTCATTTTCCACTTGAATTCATATGTGCTGCACATGCCCCTATTTTCCCACAGTCGTGGATATTTGTGGGGTCATGTTTGGAGTTTTTTCTTCTGCTGAATTCTCCCAGATGAGTGGCTCTCAAAACACTGGGCCCCAGCATTATTAATATTTATCGTTCACACATCCTGCCGATTATTCTCCAAACGGGGATGAAAATTTGTTACTCGCTGAAAAAAACCCGAGATGTTGTTTATTTATATAAACGCGGGCGCCACTGTGGGGGATAATATTTGTGCCTCGTCCACCCTGGCCGTGACCTTTGACTCCCATCGGCGGCGTGGTCGTCACGCGCTGATGAAGGGTTCTGTGCAGCAGCGTCTCAGGAAAGGACCTGACGTGGAGAAATCCCTGCATTCACTGGATTAATCAGGTGTGGTTAATTGCCTGTCAGGCCTGGAGTGTTTAATGTCTGCAGCTGTAAAAAAAAGCTGCAGCTCCTGCCTGATGAGCGTGAGCACGACGACGGGCACCACCAATATTTCCATGAGCTACAGAGCAGAATGATGCTGCTTTTACAGGAATGACTCAAATAAAGTGTTCTGGTGATGCAGAGAGAGAATATTCTGTTGGGGGACAGAAATAGTGGGTGGGCAGAAGTTCACACAGAAGTCACTCCTGTGGGCGTCTGAGCGCGTCTTCGTGACCTTTATTTGCCCGGCGG
>CAAE01014557.1:511072-640938 GCA_000180735.1 Tetraodon nigroviridis
TGCATCACTAACCAGGCCAAAGTCCCTGTTGGCTCCCCGTTCATCATTAACCAGCTCCAGTATGAGCTCAGCATGTTGGACGGAGACACTTGGAGGACTCGAGTCCAAATGGGAGCTAAAAACAGGTTCTATTAGATGCTGTTATTAATTAATCCTCCGGAATCATCATTTATTCCAGACATTCACACACAGCAGTGATCGGGCTTCTTTGAATTGATGGTTAGAGGTGTGTGTGTCCACGTCTGTCCTGCCTCAGGATGGACAGAATGATGGAACTGGAGGACTCTGAGGAGATGAAGCCTGACGCGTTTACGGCTGAGGTGGAAGCTGTGAGGAGACCAGCAGAGGAGGGACGTGCACGCAGCCGTTATCGCTTGCGCCACCGCACACACACGCACACACGCACGCACATGGACGCAGCAGAGCTGAGCACAATGTCGTTGGAAGGTAGGAGAGCAGGTCATACACGAGCTGAGAACGTGATGATGTGTGTGCACGTGTGTGTGTTAGGGTCAAATTGAGGAATGTGACGAGAAAGCCGAGTCAGCCGGCTTCCATGATTGAAGACAGGCAGGGTTATTTTCTCAGCTGCTCTCCCCAGGACTCCCCAAAAACCGCTGACCTGCACCCTGACACGTGGCCCGGGGCTCCAAAAACCCAGAAAAATAACTCCTAATCTGACGGTCTCACACACGCAGCAACGGGAGAGCGCAGCAGACACACAACAGCACTGAAACCTCAGTAACTCCCACCCAAGTTTGATTTCAGGGCAAACTCCTCAACCTCCATTCAGGTTTCCACCCAACTGAGCAGCTAATTGCTGCACATTTACAACCGTGACTGTTTGGAATATAAACTCCACTGTTGCTGTGTGTGTGTGTGTGTGTGTGTGTGTGTGTGTGTGTGTGTGTGTGTGTGTATTTTTATGTGTGTGTGTGTTATTTTGGGCCTCCCGAGCGCGTGGCTCCGGCCTATTCAGAAAAACCCATTTACACAAACTGTGGTATCCTCTCTGTTTTGCTACACACTCCGTGACCTCCTCCTGCAGGTCTGAAAGCTTTTACCCGCCAATCATTATGTCTGTGTTACCATGGCGAACCGTTCCTGCTGAATGGACGCAGCTGCTCGCTGTCATTAAGATAGGAAACCCTCGCTGCTCCCTTAAAATAAGCGCCGATCATTTTGCTCCAGTGCTTGAGGTTGCGTCACACACACACACACACACACACACTCACACACACACACATCGCACATTCTCGCACGCACGGAAGAAAATAAAGTCTTCACGCACCATCCATCAGCCATGGATGCACGCGCGGCGAGCCATTCAATCAAACTGCGGGGTCGTGACCTCCCTGACACGTGCGCGTGGTCATCATTTCCCTCGTGCCCGTGCATGCGCTGCTCCCTCACACACGTGTGAGCCGTATATTTAGAATACTTCGGTCGTGTGGGTGATGTGGGGATCCACTTTTAAGCTCTGGAACTAACGAGCGCGCACACGTGCACACGAGCCTGGACGTGTCAGCACACACCTACGTGCAAAGCATCAGAATTATTTACATGCACGCACGCTGAAAAGGGAGCGTGCGTTACGGGAGCAGCAGGATGCACCCCGGATGCACCCTTTCAAGCCCTCCAGGGCAGGAAACCCCCCGATGCAGACAGGGCTCTGCCTGATGCTGCCCTGCTGCATTATTCATCTTCTTTGTTTTTTTTAGACATGGATTCTCCTTTTCACGCCACTCACACAGTTTGCGAGCACGTGGATGAGCACGAGCGCGTCCGACTCGGCGCAGCTCGGCACTCCGAGGAGCGCTGGAGGGTTTCGGCTGCCTGCCTTTTCTCCGTGTGGGTGAGGCCGGAGGGAGATGGGTGAGCAGTGGGGATCCCCCGCTCTGGTTAGCATGCATCCTGTACACACTCACACATCCACACTCCCACAGGTTATGAATTAATCAGATTTGCACATGAGAACAGCGAGGGAAGACACGAGAATCGGCTGTTCCTTGTCTCTCCTCCTCCTCCTCCTCCTCCCTCTGGCTCAATCTCATACTCTCATGTCACAGCAGCAGCCAATCATGTTTGCCTGTTCCGTACTGTTGTTTACAAGAAAAATAACCCATTTTATGCACAAAAAAAGCAAAATGGCCACCTGGTGCACTTTTTTCTGTTGTCTTTGATGAATGAAACGTGTCAAAGTGCAAGCGATGCACCGCGGTTGCCGTGCGGCCAAGGTGAAGTCATCAAAAGCTCCTCAAAGGTCACGACCCCCGCTCAGCTTTCAACACACCTATTACAGTTCCCTCCACACGGAGCGGATCACGTGACCCGAGAGATGCCGGCGACGAAGGTCGCTCTCCAGCTTTGATGCTTTCCTGATGGAACGAGCCCAGAAAACGAGGCTGTGCACGCGGGGACTCACACCAGCAACCTCCCGTGCACAGGCGACCCCGTGCACCAGTACACCGCACGAGGCTGTAGATCTTCATTCCGAGCAGACGGGGAGGCGGTGGTATAAACTGGAATTAAAAAATCGATGGGTCGGGTGTGTGCCTCTGCAGCTGTGGCTCCCACATCACACACACACACACACACACACACACACACACACACATGCTGTCAGACTCACACTTCCATGGTTGTGAGTCCAGTGGGAGCAGCCGGCACCAGCCTGCTGCTATCATTTTCTTTTTCTTTTTTAATTTTCTTTCCAAAAACGCGGAGTAAACCACAGAAAGAGCAGCGCTGCAGCCACAGCGCAGGAGGGCTGAGCTGCCGAATGCTTCGCTCGCTCCAGATCACAGCCTGAGATCCGGCACCGAGAGGCTGAGGCGCAGCAGGATTGAAAGGCTGGCTTCCGTCTGTGTGCCCACACACTCAATCTGCTGCGCCTGCCTGACGGAGGCTCGCAGGGCTGGTGGCACCTTGCTTTCCCTGCCAGGTCCAGCATGCTCTCGGAGCTCAAGCCCGTTTTTGATCGCTTTCTGAGTCCAACTGAGACATTTACAGGAGATTTTTGCACCCGGGTTGAATTTTGGAGCAGGAAAGCTTTCCGTGTCCTCTGCTGCTCATTTGCTGCCTGACCCGTCCCTCCAGCTGCAGCTGCGCTGTCAGGAAGCGTTGGCGGTGGAGTGTTTCCCCCCAAGCCTTTACAAGTGGACAACAAGGAAAAAGTGATGAAATGAGATCATCTGCAACACCTGAAGGGGTTGAAATGCAACCGCAGGTCATATGCAGTTCCACTCTGTGGATCTTTGCATTGTAGCTGCTAAAAGGTCACATTGAAGCCATCTGACTGACCCTCGGTGGCCTCCTTCATCTTAATCACCCTAGCAACACATTTACAAAACTGCTCATAATGCTGAGCCAACAGGAGGTAACCTTGTATTCATTGACAGAGTTATGCTGCCGATTGTTCCATGATATTATTAGATTGATTTACGAGGTTTCTTAGGAAATAAACTTGTACGTTAGGCCTTTCAAACGGATCCTGAGAAGCATCTCGGTGTGTCGGTAGGAATGCAGATTTAACAGCTTTGGACAGAGAGGTTGTCCGGGTGACCTCCCGGCTTTGCGCCACGTGCTCACCGAGCACAGCCGGAGCGACGGGTTCCCTCTGTTATCACTGAAAACTGCTCGCCTTGTCAACCGCTTGCTTCCGCTCAACCGAGGACGTTTCAAACTGTCCATGATGGAGAAAAACAGTCTGCACTATAACTCCCACTGAATGTAACCATGTAGCGGAACAATTGCTTCAGTGGGCGATATGAAACATCCTCCCTGCATTTAGACTAACGCGTGTTGGCGGGATCCTCCTTATCAGAAGCGAGAATTCCGTGAAAGGATGCAGGGAGGATATAGGAAACGCAGCCTCTTTCTGCTACAAGTCCGTCACTCTCAAACTAACAGAGTGACGTCAGTCCCGCTAGGGTGTGAGCTCCGTTTCAGATGTGCCACCGCGCCGCTGTACGGGGGCCTTCGCATCCCTCTGCCACAGCACCTCCACCCCTGCGAAACACTCCACCGCTCACGGTGACAGGTGGGACAAAGAACGCCCCTCTTTCTGTTAAAAACTGCTGACTTTATAATCAGTGTTAGATGGGGGCTACGAAAGAATCTGTAATAAAAGAAGAGTTTTTCATTAGATCCAATTCACAACTTCCTCCTCTGGTAACAACTAACCTGATTTCATCATTCTTTTAAAGGTGCGAAGCGCCGTATCAGCAAAAACTGTGGCTGAAGGGACTGTGGAACGTCCTCTCCCCCTCTCTCTCTCACTTTCTAATCTATAATGCATTAGTTAAAACCCTTTGAAGACGTCATCTTTTTAACTACTGGCTGGTTTTCATCACTCTGCAGCGAGATAAAAATAATCACTTTCAAGAACAAATAATCCGAAGGACAAGTTGTTTGTGAGGAAGTCATGCATGTGATGCTAATGAAAGCGGAGTGGAGGGGACAGAGAGGGTTTGGAGACAAAATGGACACACTGGCCTCGCCTGGACGCTGTCTGACACGGGCCCGAACCCCAGCCAGTCAAGGTTGTGACCTCTCTGGTGACCCCGAAGTGGCCCTGAGCATCACACAGAGGATGGCCAAAACACAAACAGGAGTGAAAGTCAAAAAGGGCTGCGAAAGTGATGATGTTTAGCTCCCGGTCTGCTTTCAGCCCCACAGCAGAAACCTGAGAGTTCTGAGAGGTGTTTTTGACAGAGAGGCAGTCTGTGATGAGCACCAAACCTGGAGGAGGAGGGATTTTAGGTAAAAAAAAAACCAATGTTGGAAAAGCATTTGTGACAAAAAGCTCGACCAAAAACTGCTTTTTAAGATTGGTTCATCTTGATTGTTTTTTTCTCACAAAACTCTGAGCTGGAAATGCTTCTCTAGTGTTCAGTGGGCTCTCCTCTAAATTAGAACCTCTGAAGGATGTGAGTGACCCACCGAACCCCCCAAAACGGACTGCTGGGAAAAGAAGACCCCAGACAGGAAATTAGTACTGAACTTTCCATTAACCTCCCATTCATTTCATGCAGATGTCATTAATGGGGCTTGTTTAGAGGAATCTGTTTTGCAGTTTCTATTAATTCTACATCGTTTGTTATTTAGACGCAGAATAAATTTCAAAAATGTCCTGCCTGATGGCATGACTTCAAGAGAACCAACACAGCCGGTCAACTCTTACACGTCACTCGCATGATGTGAAATTGTTTGATCTGTAGAGAGACCACGATCTCAAGGAATAAATAAAACTCTCTAAAGGGAACACTGGGAATGTGTGCCAAAAATAAATGACAAGGCTTTAAAGACGCATCCTTCTTTGGGATTAAAACGTTGGTGGGGAAAAAGGACAGGACCCACAGGGCATCCTAGATGTGCCTGAAGCGGAAGACACATTATGGGTTCATTTATCTGGCACATTCTGCAAAAATACATAATAAAAGGCTGTAGGCCGATTTTACATGTCCAGGGTAATGGGATCAATGTTTCTGGTTAATTTTTTAAGTATTCTCAGTCAAACTGGACCTTAAACATAAGGGTGAGGTGCAATTAAACGCTACCTATGCTGGAAAATACCTATAGCCTTTTTTAAATTCTCATCTGAATCTCTGCTCTGCTTTTTTAGAACATTAGATTTGATGTAACAGGTGACGCTTCCTGCTGCAGATGACTGAAGGTGCGAGTCTGTGGCGCCACCTAGTGTCACGTTGTTGGCGTTAGATCAATAATAATGCGCGACATTGTTAGATTCTTATGCAAGAAAATCGGCAGTAAAATATCACTAAATATAAACTTAAATATACGTTTGTGGAAACACATTTATCAAAAATTTTAATAGCATTCCTAAAGACACTTTTCGATTAGGAAAGGATATAACTTAACTGTTCATTAATTCAGCAAGGGGTTTGGATACAGTGTCAACAATCTGGTATTATACTTCGTGAAATTCTTTTATTTTTAAAAACAATATGTAATATCGGTGAGCGTGTGTCTAAGGTGCCCATGGAGCCATCATAAACGAAAGGATTTTAGAACTGGTTTGTAGGGTTAAAAAGTCACAGAGGCCCCAGACATCCCATGGAAGTGTTTCACGGGTATAAGTTTAAGCAAAAAAGTAAAAAATGATATTTATCAGCAGCCATTTACATAAAAGTGCACAGAAAAATCTGTGTCAAGTTGCGTCTGTGATTAATGGATGACATTCAGTGGATCAACACTAGGTGGCGCTGGATCCCCTCGGCCTTTATCTGCGGACTGAAATGGAAAAGAAATGTAAACATAATTTAGAGGCATGCATAAAATACATTTAGGTGTTGTGTTTCATAAACAGTACAAAATGTTGACAGTGATGAAAAGGCTGAAGATTTATCTATTTCTTTTTTTAGTTGATTTCTCGAATGAACTAAATGAATGAAATCTTCCATTTCCAAGGGTGACGATCAAGGTTTATTTGCCACTTGTTGCCAGCGTGATCCGCGTTATCTGCGTTCCACTGATAAGGCTTTTTAGATCTCGGGGTAGAATCCGAGTTTATCAAACACGTTTTTCTGAAACCGAAATCTTTAAGCTGGACCGCGCAGATCTGGGCAACCCTGCGTTCAGGTTCGAACTCCGTGTTTTGTTTTTTTTTTTTAAACGGCTCACTACAACAAAACCCAGTACTCTTCCGGGAGTTTGGAGATTTCCTATGGCTTTGAACGCAGCATTAAGGCGATCAGGTGACGTTGCTGATCACGTGACCGCGCAGAATAAGAGCGCGCGTCAGCGGCTTCCTTCGGCCAGTGCGGTTGTGGTCGACCCGGGCGGGATGTTCCGTGTTCTGTTCCTCTTTGCGGTGTTTAGGTGCGGGTGTCCGTTGGACACCGGCATGCTCTACCCCCGGGAGACCTCGTCCCGGGAGGTGAAGGAGCTGAACGGGCTGTGGAAGTTCAGGGCCGACATGTCCCCAAACAGGAACCAGGGCTTCGAGAGAGCGTGGTACAAAAATCACCTGGAAGAGGTAAACAAAGCCTACCACACTCACAACACAAGTGTAACACAAGTGTAATCTGGTGTAACTCACGCTATATGTCGACTTTACACTGCAGCTAAGAGCGTACTTTGTCCTCCACTGCATTCATGCAAGCAAATGTCAAACGTCAAAGTCAATGGATCCTGGGGATTGTGTGGGGCACCAACCAAGAACCAAAAAGAGCCAATAATGAACACTTATAAAGAGGGGGGTACTGGGGTTAAGCTTTTACTACTAATCCTACTCATACTTTGCCTAAGTTGCTCCTGTCTCTATCCTAGAAACATCTGCTGCTTTGATAACCGGTGTTGATGAGAAATGACCACGCGTGTCATCTGTGCTGTTGTCTCCTCTGTAGAGCGGCCCCGTGATCGATATGCCCGTTCCTGCGAGCTACAACGACATCACGCAGGACTCCACCTTGAGAGATTTCATCGGCTGGGCGTGGTACGAGCGGGAGGCGGTGGTGCCGGCCCGCTGGATCACCGACGATGGAACCAGAGTGGTTCTTCGTGTAGGAAGTGCTCACTATTATTCTGTAGTGGTGAGTAAGGCCTCCTGTACCAATCCCAGCCAGTGTCGCCGAAAAAAAAGGATTCAAAACCCCAAACGTTGGCATCGTTTCATCGGATCGTTGTTCCACATTTCAGTGGGTGAACGGGGTGAAAGTGATGGAACACAAAGGCGGCCATCTTCCCTTTGAGGCTGAGATTGGCAGCGTCCTCCGCAGTGACCCAACCACGCCGTGCAGGATCACCATCGCCGTTAACAACACTCTGACTCTGGAGACTCTTCCTCCAGGGATGATCCAGCACATGGACGACCGCAGCAAGTAACCGCCCTCCACTGTGATCCGCTCCCTCCAGGAACCTTTCGACGGCGGCTAGCTGAACTTCGTCTCTTCGGCAGGTATCCCGAAGGGTTTTTCGTGCAAAACATCAACTTTGACTTCTTCAACTATGCCGGTATTCACCGCTCAGTGCTGCTCTACACCACCCCCCAAGCCTATGTGGATGACATCACCGTGGCGACGGACTTTGTGGACAGCACAGGTGAGGCACCAGCTGACAGCGCCCAGAACTTCATCCATTCATCAGACGCTTTTGGTGTTTTCTCTTTCAGGCTTGGTTCGATACAAAGTCTCCGTCCGTGGCACGTCCACCTTCAGCGTGAAGGTGAATTTGGCGGACAAAGACGGACGCTCGGTGGCCGCCTCCAGCGAGCCATCCGGAGTGCTGAAAGTGGCCGACGTGAGACTGTGGTGGCCGTACCTGATGCACGAGAACCCGGCTTACCTTTACTCTCTGGAGGTAAGACGCCAGGCTAGAACCAGCCAAAAAAAAAGAAACGCTTCGGTTTTTCCGCAGGAGGAAGTAAAACGCTGACTAAAGACGCAGTAAAAAAAAAAACGGATGACCGTTTTGCTGACTGGTTCCAACTAATCCTGTCCCTAACAAGAGGCTTTTGATGTGTAGGTCCGACTGGTGCCGGGAAACGACCTCTCGGCCTCGGAGGACGTGTACGCTCTACCGGTGGGAATCCGCACCGTCAACGTTAGCAGCAGCCAGTTTCTCATCAACAAGAAGCCCTTTTATTTCCACGGAGTAAACAAACACGAGGACAGCGATGTGAGTACCGGCAGGAGGAAGCTACGTTTCCGCCTTCCGCTGTCTTTTTACTCTCTCTTGCTCTTCAGATTCGGGGCAAAGGCTTCGACTGGCCCCTGGTAGTCAAAGACTTTTCCTTATTGAAGTGGCTGGGGGCCAATTCATTCCGCACCAGCCACTACCCCTACGCCGAGGAAGTCCTGCAGATGTGCGACCGCCATGGCATCGTGGTCATCGACGAGTGCCCGGGGGTGGGCATCAAAGACATGTGAGTGTCCTGGGAGGGGTCCAGGTCGATGAGCACGAGCCTGGACCCTCATTTATTAGACTGGTCCTGTCTCGTGTGCACGCTGCACTCACCCTTTTCCCTCTCGTGCCATCACAACATTTGCACAAAACAATTTCAATCGGTTTAATAAGCGGTTTCTAATATTCCGCTCCAGCTGAATCGGGTGTTTCCTGTTTGCTGTGCGTGAGGAAGAGCTCGCAGGAACTAGAAAGGTTCATTTCACGCGACCTTATCCCATAAGACTAAGTATATGAATGCATGCCTAACTGTTCTGAAAGGGTTGGTTTGATGAGACGCAGTGAGCTCAGCCCCAGCCTGGAGTAACCCGCGTGTGTGTTGTGCACGTGTAGACGCAGTTTCGGCAACGCCTCCCTCAGCCACCACTTGTTCGTCATGGATGAGCTCGTGCGTCGGGACAAGAACCACCCTTCCGTGGTCATGTGGTCTGTAGCCAACGAACCAGCATCAGAGATGCCCCCTGCTGGGTTTTACTTCAAGTGAGTGCTGCCCACCTGGAAAGGCTTTCCAGGCCTTCCCAGGTGGGCCTGGAAGGTGAACGCTGTAATTCCAAATATCAACCCCACCTAATAGGCTGGCCTGCGTGTGTTTCTCCCTGTGTATGCAACCTAGAACCGCGTGATTGGCAGAAACTGCTTCATTACCAGCATTTTTTCTATATTTTTTTGATTATTAGGACCTTGATCGAACACACCAAAGCTCTGGACCCCACCCGGCCCGTCACATACGTCACAAACAGTAACTACGGACGGGACAAAGGGGTGAGTCTTGACTCTCCATCCAATGTTAATATGCTAAATAAGTAACATTCAGGCTGCGTAGACGGTTACTACACAACAGGATCAGATGGTTTCAGGACACGAAACGTGCCGTCGTCCGTCGTGTGATTCAGTTTAGCTGAGGATCAAAAAGACCTCAGCAGGCAGACAGATGCTGGGTGTGCCCAGAGAAAATAGACATACTAATATCTGAACTACGTACCCTGTGAAGCTGCCTTCGGTGATTAAAGTCAGATTAAATTCATAATATTTTTTTCCCCACACTGAACTTTGTGCCATGACTCGATGGCGCCTTTAGGTGGCGCTGCAGCAACAGCTCACTGCTGCCCTGCTCCTCTATTGTGTATATATATTATATTATATGTAGCTCTGCTCCATGGCTCCACTTTTATCCATTACAAACAAAAACTCTGAGTTCTCTCCTTTGTTGCTGTCAAACTATTGAGCAGAAATCCTCATTTCACGTCTCGCTGCCCAGACAGAACCACATTTTTTGGACATACCTGGCCTTTTTGACATTCTTGTGCTGTGAGGAATGCGAGAGGTAGCGAGCCAGTGCTGATACGAGGCCACTGTTTATCTGCAGGCTCCCTACGTGGATGTGATCTGCGTCAACAGCTACTTCTCCTGGTACCACGATCCCGGCCACCTGGACGTCATCCCCATCCAGCTGAACACCCAGTTTGATAACTGGTACTCGCTGTACAGGAAACCCATCATCCAGAGCGAATACGGCGCTGACGCAGTGGCGGGGCTTCACAGCGTGAGGACTCGCTCTCACACACACACACACACACACACAGGTGTCCCAGTGTCAGGTTAGGGCTTTTAATCCTCTTTCAGGATCCGCCCATGATGTTCACGGAGGAGTACCAGAACGAGGTTCTGAGGAGCTACCACAGCGCCTTCGACCAGAAGAGGAAGCAGTACGTCACGGGCGAACTCATCTGGAACTTTGCTGACTTCATGACCGCACAAGGTAACCTGCAGCTCGGACACACACACACACACACACACACAGAGCTGCGGTATGATGATGTGATGTGTTTGTGCAGTCCCTTGGCTTGAGCTCTGCTCTCGTGTCTGCAGGGATCACTCGAGTGGTGGGAAACAAGAAGGGAGTGTTCACCCGACAGCGGCAGCCCAAAGCCGCCGCCTTCGTCCTGAAGGAGCGATACTGGACGCTGGCCAACGAGACGGGCCGGCTGCCGCCCTGGGCCAAGTACCCCTGCTCACAATGACGCCCCCTGGGTGGGGGCACCTCGTCCAGCTCTCAGTCGGTCGCAACTCAGCACTGTTTCGTGGAGAACGCTGGTGAAAGCTGTTGAGTTTTAGAATCCGGCCCCTTAAAAAAAGCATTTTTTGATGCTGCTAAAAAAAAAAAATGTATCTTGTGCCTTTTTAGTAGAAAGAAGAGTTTCTTTTCACTCTCTTAAATATTTTAGGTAAATATTTCAATGAAATGGATATTTTATTGAACTGTTGTGACATTCCAGCGTCATTTGGATGCACTTGAGCGATAGATGTTGCAGATAGAGACGGATCCAGCCACATTCCAGCCGACTGACTACCCCACCGTACCACGGACGGTGTAACGCGCCGTCTCTGCTGTGGGTCTCCTCCCTTTTTTGGACCTGTATTTCTCTATAACGCATTAATAAACCAGCACAAGAACGGCTGTCCTCATGACTTCCGGTCCTCGGAGTAACGGACTTTTATTGCATTTGTAGATGAGATTTTGAATCCCTTCAAATCCCTTTATTAAAAAAAGACAACACTGATATTGAAGCACGGCTCCCGGGTTTAAGGGAGGAGGAAGAGTCCTGATGAAGATGGAGGCTACCAAGCATGGGGGCGGTGGATTCTGCTGGACTACATCCAGACGACACAGATGCACTACGGTAATTGCAGACTCCTTTAAATGATCAAATAATTGAGATATTTTTGGCTATTTTACTCTTTTCATTAGGTTTCAACTCGGGCGTTAAGGAAGGAATATAAATCTCGGTTAACAATGTCTGTACAGCTGGTAAAAACTATCAAAAAAGCTTCATTCATTCATTGATTTGTGTTGAACTTTGAGCATAATTTCTTTACAGAGGCTGGATATCATTGATACGCTCTCTCACCAGCCAAAGAGGGGAAAAAAACACACAACTGCGGCGAGAATGACTCTTTAAATTTAATTTGCCACTTAAACAGTTCTGAAAATGGTGAAATTATGAAATAAATAATTTGGTGATAGGCATTCTGAGGGAATGTTTTAATGGTAGATCGTTTCCACACAACAATGACACAATTAAAAACCTTTTTCCAAGAATGTCCCTCAAGAGTGATGGATTTACCACCTTCCTGCCACTCTGTTTGACAGTTTGCCGTGTAAAAAACTAGTTAAAACTGAAAAAATGAGAGAGATTTGGCGATCCAGAGGTGAACCCGGTGAGTTTCCCTCCAGAGATAAAACATTTTTTGCCCACACGTGGATTCCCAGCCCTCCCAGTCCTGAAAGCTTAATAGAGGCCAAAATGATAACTTTACCCTGCTGCTGCCGATGAGAAAAACCGCTGTGATCGTTCAGGCTAAACAGGGTGACACACACAAAATTAGGAAGAAAAAAACAAAACATAATGGTCCGACAGGGCATTTCTGTAAATTCTAGGTCTGGTTTTCACACAATAGAGGCATGGTTCTGAGGACGAGCGACTTCTCCGATTTGATTTTCTGGAAAGTGAACACAAGCGCCTGTGTGAACGGCCGGTGCTGTTGCTCTTCTTTGGCTGGAGGCCTGGCGATGCAACAGAAGGCACTTTTCTTGGTCGGTGACGCTAAGAACAGGCGGTTTTACCTCTGGGCTGACGGGGGGGAAAAAAAAAAATAGAGGAGAGGGAGAACTTGACTTTTTCAGACTACACGGCTGTTTTAGGAGACACGCTCCCTGTAACAGCCGGATCACAAACAAATAAACAGATATTCACCGTTCATTTCTCAGAGTAGTGGTTTCCAGGACTCGGGGAGCAGCCTCAGTCCGACTTTCTCTCAGAAAGACGTGTGAGCGAATCCAAACGAGCGTGAAGGTTTCAGCAGAGGAAGACCTCCACGCTCAAATCGGCGTGAGGAGGGGGGGCGCTAGCTCCAAACCACACCAAACACAGCTGCAGCGGCCTCATCCTTCACCGCCTCACATGACCGTGGGTCTGGGGACAGAGAGCCAGCACAGCTGACCAGGGCCAGCGCGTCTGGGTTCGACAAGAGAAGGATGGACAGCGACGGCCTGCTACATCATTCTGAGGAGGACGAGAGAGCACAACGATGGGCTGACACAAAGATGTCGAGTCTGCAAATCAAACACCGACACAACAGCGTGCCTGGAAAAGAATAAAATCCCAAATTTTCAGTCACGTCTCACTTGGAATAAAATGGGAAGACCAGGTTAGACCTCCCACCATGCCTGGATCGTTAGTGAGAGGTGATTTCAATGGTTATATCACAGAAATGAGAACATAAAGTGGGGTGAGTTTAGCTGAAGCGGAAAGTGTGTATGTGTGTGTGTGTGTGTGTGTGTGTGTGTGACATCAGAATGACCCAAAAAAATCTGTTTCTATTTGGAAATCCTGATTAGTTCTATCATCGGTTTTAGATAAAATGGTTTCCTTTGGCTTAAACTGGGCTTAAAGTGGTTCTCAAAATGCATTCAAGTAAAAATGGAAACCATTATGCGTCGACGGACGTGCACGGGCAAACTCGAATAGCACACGAGCCTCGATGGAAGAGGCGACGTTTCGCTGGGCGGGGAAAAAAAAACAGCATCGTCACCATGACTTCAGGTCATCGAAAAAAACACAACAGAGCAAACAAAATAGGACTGTGGCGATAAAAACCCTCCGTTTGACCCCAGTGACAGAACAGAGTGCGTTTAATTTGTGAAGGGGCGGCTCTTCCACGCGGTACCACCACAGCCGTCCCACATCCGTGACGGACTCGGGCTGGTGTTCCATGGGTGCACATTCCCACTGACAATACTGTGGACTAGAAAGAAACACGGTGAGCTGACCTCACTCGAAGAGAAAAGCCTCAGCGTTTGGAAGTGTGTGTAGGAAACTCCGCTCGGATCGCCCTCCCGGACCCTTCTGACTCCACATATGGCTTGATGTACGCGTCATCGTCCAGAATCCTTTGTTCTAGTCACATTTGTTCACGTCCTGCCAAGGAACTGCAACTCAGCTTGGAAAGATCACTGCTGCAGTTCAACCAACGTTAAAAAAGGAGGGTTACAACAGAAGCACAAGGAGCATTAACATAAATAAAAGGGGAACTGAGTGACGCTTCAGCCGGCAGGGTCGCAACCGTTACCGCCCCGTGAGTGTATTCAGGAGGGACAAACACTTTACTGGTATCTTCATTTACAAAAGAGTGATCATAAAAATAAAGCCTCGCACCTGTGACGACTAAACAAGGAGCAAACCTGGTGTTCACGTGACACAAGTCCACCCACCGAAACAGAGAAGACGACAAAAACCCCCGAGGCGGTTCCCCTCGACCCTCCTTTAGGCACATTTGCTGGTCAGGGACGCTCCTCAGACCACACGGGCGAGGGGGCCCTCGTGCTAAGGTTAGCCTCGTTGGTGCTTTCAGATGAAACGGTCACCGGGTCCCAGACAGGACGCCGTACCGCTCTGATGCGCACGCCTGACCAGGAGCAGAAGACGAGAAGATGGCCCGAGGTCATCTTCTGCCTCCCCCGCCTGACGGGGACCGCCATCGCTTCCAGTTTCCGTTGGGTCAGCGCCACTAAAACCACCATCTAGACTGGAGTATTGCTCAGCAGCTATTTACATAAAACCACCTGGCTCGTCTGTGCACCATAGCCCCCGTCCTCCTCTCTGCACCGAGGGCTCCTCTCCAGAGGGAAGCGTTGTAAACAAACCAAAGCCCGAAGCTGTACCAGCGCTAGTGCTCAACCCGAATCCCAACCAGCAACCTCATCTCCAAACAGGACCCACTTTAGTTCAATTTGGAACCCAATTACTTTGCTGCTGTGCAGTTGAGGAGACCTAAACATCTCAGGTAGACCCTCCCCATCACCACCACCACCACCACCACCAGCTGCACTTCCCTTCTTACTTGGGATGGCGTGCCCCGCAAACGGCCCCTTACTCTAGTGGATACGACATTAAAAGGATTTGAAGAGGAAACCTTCTTTCGCGTTTGCGACATTTAGATACCAAGCCCAACATTTAGGGGTTTTTTTTTGGTTTTTTTTTTTTTTTTTTCCTTTTCTTTTTTCAAAACACAGCAGCATAAACATTGTTTGGAAGCAAGGTCTCCTGGAGGCAATTCAAATGGCCAGAGGTCACATTTTCTCTCTTTTTTCTCTTTTTGTTTCTTTTTTTCATTTCGTTTTTTTGACGTGGGGGTTTGTTTATTGTATTTTTTTTTTTTTTTTCCCTGCCGCTCCGAAACAGCTTAGTCCTGCTTGGCCTGGAGCTGCTGCTTCCAGGCCTCGTTCAAGTAAACCAGTCGCTTGTAGTTGAGCACAAAAAGGATGAAGTTCAGCGCGTACGTGGTGACGCAGATGACGCACAGGTCCTTTAGGACAAAGTAGAGGATGTAGCCCAGGTAGAGCGAGCCCACCACCGACATGATGGACGTCGTCATGAGAATGAGGGCGGCCATGGCGCTGACGGTCATTCCTGGGGCGGGAAAACAAAACAAACAAACAAGGAAAAAAAAAAAAAAAAAGCCTTAGACAAACGCATTTAAGAAAATCCAACCTGGAATGCAAACACAAAGACGGAGCGCTTTCAGCCACGGAGCTGTGTGTTTGCGTTGGCAGCATCCTCGTGATGACACGGCCAACAGGCCTCTCGTAAGGCCGCTATCACATGACCACCACCCTCTCACGGTACGAAGGATAGGGCTCTTCCCCCCCCCCCCCCAAAGTACATTTATCAAATTGGAATTATTAAACTCTACTGTGGACGAAACCGGAACGACACGTCTGCACCTGCGAGGCACGTTCGTTTGCACCATTAAAGTAACGCTAACGCTCCCGTCATCAGATCTCTCGTTGGCATTCTCTCAATCACAGGACTTTTTCCACCCTCACCACCGATTTAGACACTTTAGAGCCTCTTCCTCAGCACTGTGGCCCTAAGCAACCTTGTTTTGTAACACGCAATCGCCGGGCTGCTGCAGCACTCGGCGCAACTGGCTACTATTGAGATACTCAAATGAGGGCTAACTGATACAGCTAAAGGACGTTTTGTTCCGTGCCAAGGCCAGGTGGACGAGGCAGCCCACAGGCCAGACATAAAAACCAGAACAGTTACACACCTGCCGTGTAAGAACACTACTATTTATGGCCACTGATGAGATGGGTCATGTGAGATGGGGGTCAGTCAAACGTGGCCACCAGCAGTGTTTGGTGGTACAAGGGTTGGGAAGATGTGAGCGCTGGCTCGGTTCGTACCCAGTAAAAGCTGGAAGGCATAAAAGACGATCCCGTAGACGCTGTTGGGTTGGTTCAGCGCGCTCTCGTTGCCAAAAATCGAGCCTAAGAGTCCGAATCCTCGGCCCCACCTAAACCACGGAGAGACAGGAGCAAAGAAGGCAGAGGAAACCAGTCAGTGTAATCTGCTCTACAAACTTTGGCTGGTGCAGTTGAAAGAAAAACACACACACACACACACACACACACAACTCCTTTGGCAGATACAAACTTGTTGTTGGAGGTTGAAGGTGCTTTCTTCCGAATTGTTTACAGCTGAAATAAATGAATTTATTTGGATAAGATAAAGACATTTCTAAGCTATGACGAACACCTAAGTTAATCCTAAAAGGAACGCTTCAAAGATTTCCAATTGAAAGCTTTTATTTGCCTTTGCTGCACCACCAACAGCTACTGGGAAAGATTCCCTCATTCCCATCTGTTATCAGCTCCCTGGTGATAACTAAGCTGAACAAATGCAGGTATTTTATGCTTTTCCTGCTCAATTAACCCGGAAAACTGCTGACAATTATTATAAACAAACCCCACGACAGCCAGGATGGAAACTGAAAGGATGGAAAATGCAGCGTTGAGCATCACAAATAGTTTCTATTCCATTTACGAGGCATTTTTATGCCTTAATGAGCACATGTATGGTTCAACAGCACCTGTTTTATCAAAGACAGGAATACAAAACAGTGTTTGTGACTCCCAGCCACACAGGAATGAACACCTGAGCAACACCCATCTTACAAACAGATCTCGGCTTCTGGACAGGTTGCATTCCAGTCAGTGTACACGGCGTACACCCCAGCCCTGGCTCGGTGACACCAGCTTGGTGAAGTTATTTCCCCATTGCAGATTTACACCCCAATAAAGAAAAGCCTGGAAAGCTAAGGGGGAAAAAAAAAACAGACTTGCTTACGCAAACAGCCAACAGCTAAATCTAGGATTGCATTTATTTGTTTGTTTCTCCGTCTGGGAACAATGTCACAAGCCCAGCCATAACGATCTGCTGCAGTCATCAGGCAGCAGAGCCCCGGGGCAGAGCCCTCACCGGGCCGGCCAGAGGCTCGCTCCTGCCCCCTGGGGGGGGCAAGGCTGTGGGGTCTTCCACGCCACTGATTGGTGGCCGGACGCTCACACCAGCACGGCAGCAAATGACAGCAACAGATAATGTGAGGTATAGATTAGCAAAGGTGTTTATCTTGTTTTTTTTTTTCTCCTCTAGATGCGTTTAAACTGAGATAGCGAGCCGACAGAAGGCTCGATTTTGATCGACGCTTTAAGTTGCTAAACGGCAGAGTTGATCCAGCGAGAGCGCACGCCCTGCACACGCAAGCTAACTTCAACTTTTTCCCCATAAATTTGGCGTTTAAAATACATTACTCCGTTTAATATGTGTGTGGCAATATTAGGTAGAAGCAGGTAAACGATGAGGTTAGTTTCTAGGCAAAGGCTGCGTAGTTTAAACAAGTTGCGGCTACCGGGTTAGTAAGTACAGTCTTCAATTGTGTCTGCTAGCGGCTAGCGAAGTTAGCACAATCGAGCTAGGCTAAATAGCTAAATGTATGGTTTATTTAGGATGTTCCAAGTGAACTTGTTTTAGAATGGTTATCAAACTAGGAGGTCAGAGTAAAGCGGCAGCCTTCAGCTCACAGACACCGTGTCTCGAACGTTAGCGGAGTGCATTGACAGTTAAAAGCGCGCAGCCCTGCCCAGACTGCCACAATAGCGGCTCAATTGAGCGCTCTTTGCGGAATTCAAATTACCTTGAGCTGAACACTTTAGAACAGCTGATGGAGCTACTGACGTCGCATAAAGCCTTATAACTCGGATCCCGAGCATTTTCCCTCTCCACGTGAAAGGCGTATAGAGACAGCAGTATGCCCAGGAGGCACACGAGAACCCTGGCTATTCTTTCCCACCGAGGGGTGGACACTCTCAGGACGGGCGCCGCCATCGCTCTCTGGCCTGGCTGGAGACACGCATACATACGCAGAGTTCGCTTGCGACACACGGCAGCGACGTGAGCGACGTCACAGCGTCTCGGGGGGCGGGGCGTCGGGGGGCGGGGCTGGACCCAGCCAGAGCGCGTTCAAGAGTCAAACGCGCGTCGGCAACAGCAGCCAGGTTCCTGCGCCGTGATCCGCTGTTATTCACAACACGCACCACGCCACACGAAGAAGTAGTACTTTTATTACAAACTTTCATTCCCACGGACGCAACGCGCTTCAAAATAAAGATCAGAAAACACAAAGGACTTACACTATATGACAAATGACAATCAATAACTATCATTATCCATTTTATTGATAAAAGGGTCAAAACGGAATCATAGTTCCACCTCAGTTCCACCTGCGCATTAGCTTTGTCGTCAATACTTATCTAAAACGTTGCGCTCTCTCATTTAAATCTAAGACTAGTTTAAACACCTTTAAGCAGACGACGTTAATAAAAGGTGTCAGTCGAAAAGATTAAATGTCGGCCCAGTCAGCGTTTCCTCGCGGCGGACCAGGGTCACGTGACCGGGCGTATATAAACAGGGAGTGACATCATTTGTTTACTCGCTCTGAGCCTGGTGTCGGACTGAGAAGCTGCTGCGCTCCGTCTCCAAATGGCGACAGATATCGAGAGATTGGTCTCTTTCGAAGAGGCTTATTACGATCAGTACGATTACTATAATCTGATGGAATACTCGTGCCACGCGCGCGGCAAAGGGAGAAGCAAGAGGGAGATCGAGCAGAACACCAACCGCCATTGCCCCGCAGGACACGAGAGGAAGATCGTGGAGAAATTTCACAACAGCGAATTAAAGCGCAGACGGACCAAGAGTTCGTCGTCTTGATGGCTTTTCCTTCGATGTGTACAGGTGAAGATCTGCCCCGGGAGGAGGAAAAATGTGTTGGCACAGCGTTTATGCAGTATTTGACTAAATAACAACGTCCCCTTTGCTGTTGTGCGGATCCTAGTCCTCGCTGTGGTAACGTCCCTCGATCATAACACGGACACACCTTTGCTGCACGAAAAAAAACCCCCAATACTGCAGCAAATGGACGCGTTGAACAACGTTAGCAGTTTAAATAAGGATGTGCTGATTTTGTGTGGCATACACCCGCAGGGGTTAACGGATTTATGCTGCTTTCCTCGTAGATCTGGACCTGACTGGTGCCGCTGGTTTGACTGTGGTGGCCTAGTGTCGTCTCTGCCCTCCCGGATCCGCTGAAGGAGCGCTGTGACTCCTGTCCTGCAGGCAGTCGATGAACCGTCTCCATTCCACACTCTAACCCTGTAACAAGATCTGCAGCTCTCAAGTGACCAGCTGAGCAAGAATAGTTTCTGTTATATAGGTCAGTGGTGTGTGTGCGTGTGTGTGCTTAATAAATATATAAACATGTGTCTAGTCACGTCTGTGGATGCATAAGATTTGGGTTTTAATTCTATTGAAATAAATGTTTATGAAATAACACACTTGTATGTTGTTTTAATTACTTGAAATGTGTCAACAACATTTTATAATTAAAATCAGCATAGTATATGCTGCAATATGGATGTTCTTTTGCACCCAAGGCCAGGCAGCACTGCTGGACACGGCTCAAGGATGTGGATATTGGCTTTCTGCCCAGGAGAGAAGGGGCTGTTTTCTGCATTGTACTGGCTCAAACATGTGGACGCTTCATTGGTCTGACTCTGGAGAACATCTGCAGATTTTAAATTCATCTCTCTCATATCCGGGTCATCACAATATTATGTCCTGTTGCACTAATTCTACAGTCTAAGATCCATACGGGGCGTACAGTGCATGAGAAAGCTGCCAAACGAAAATTCCAAATTCCAGCTGTTTTCAATCTCACATTGTAGGACTCGGTGATTTATTTAATACATTTTTGCTATTTTTGAAATGTAACCGCTTGAATAAATGCTATTACATAAGACTTTTTTTAGTATGTTGTTGCGTAAGGTTTATTTTGATGAGTGCATTTCTAAATAAGACCAGTAGAGGACAGAAAAGCCACATACTTGCGCCAAATAGGCATTAAATTCAAAAGAAGAAGAAGAAAAAGAAACCCTAGAAAAGAAGAAGAAGAAGAAGAAGAAGAAGAAGAAAAATCAAGATGAACATATGTAATGTTTGCAGCGAACAGACACCAAAGTACAGATGTCCAGCCTGTAAAATAAGATAGTAAGTAATCTTCTATTTTCAGCAAATGTATTTAAAATACTACATAAACCCGTTTTGTTGTTTGTAAGCTGTTTGGCCATGTTATTTTGCCAGACTGTAAAAGAGTCACTGGAGGATATAGAACGACTGTTAACACTGTAAACAGGGTATACTTGTTTGGTTGTGTTAATTATTTTATTCCTTTAGACAACTAAAGTTAGTCCTCTTGGTTAATTTACAGAAGATATTGACATCTTAGTCTGAACCATGCGGAAAATTAAAATTAGTTCTGATGTTTACACCACGTGGGACGGCAGCCGGCACAGGTCAAACCTGCTGTAGAACCGGACGCGATTTCGCAGATGTCAAATAAATCCATCAACTTTGATTTAGCCAAAATTGATTTTATTGATTGAGAAATGGGATTATTATATTTTATTATTAATGTAATAGAATTACGTTTTTTGTCAGTCTAACCTAGTATCTGATTATTTTGTTTCCAGTTGTTCACTTGTCTGTTACAAGAAGCACAAAGGTAAACTCAAACAGTAAAACACTAACATCATTTATATAATTAAACAAACAAATTGTGTGCAAAATGCTTCTCCACAGAAGTCTGCGTTCCCTCGGAGCAGCAAAGTCCGTCTGAGCCCACGGTTGATTTAAACACTGGTATGATGCCATTTTCTCACACATGCCATCATAATGGCATGAAACACGTTCCTCCCGTCTAGTCACGTTTTCCAAACTTATAATTTACCATTTATTAAGTTACAGTTTCACATTTGGCATTACACATTTTGGCCACAGTAGATGCATAATTCTTTGAAAAAATGAACATGCTACTTGTAAAAAGTGAGGAAGGCAATATCAACTCATTAAATGTAGAATATTTGTGTATATTTATTGACCTTGAAGGTGTATTTTGTGTGTTCCTTTTAGCATTTTTTAAACTCACATTTGAACTACTGTCTTGGCAGACCCATGGACTGTTGAGGACCTCTTGGATGAAGATGACGTCACTGACAAAGTGCCTCTGCAGAGGCTCCAGCTCCTGGGTAGTCATTTGTTCTTACCTTCCGTGCGTTTGCCGTGACTGCATCAATAAAATGTTGAAAGGGTTTTTTTTTCCCTTGATTACAGGTCAGTCGAAGGAGCTGAGAGATCTACTTTGCAACCCACATCTGAGGCAGTTGTTAGAGTCCATCGACAGCGCAGACAGTAAATATGATGCGATGAAGGTCGCCATGCAGGAGCCTCTGTTTACAGAATTTTCAGATCAGTGCTTGAAAATTGTAGAAAATGGAAAAGAGTGAATAAATACCAAAAAATTGTTCATTAATTCTGATGCCTTTGTAAATGTTACCATTTGATTATAAACCACCTTTGAAGAAGTCATTTTCCTGTTATCGAATTTTTTTTTTTTAAATTCTAATGTGTTGATTTTCAAACACAGTAGTCGCAGAATATTCCAAACTGTCTGTTGTCTTCCATTTATGTTGCAATGTTTTATAAATGAACGTAATGTGCTCTAACATTGCTGTAGCATTGCTGCAGCTATGGGGATCCTAATAAACTAAACTGCTGGACCTCCAAAACCTCTTTGCAGTTAATAAACTCTTCTCTAAAATGACAAATAGTGGGTTTAATGAAAACATTGTACAATCAGTGTTTTAACAATGACATTTATTCTAGTAAAAGTACTTCAAATATGAAGGTGCTTCCAGGTCTGGCACGGTACACCGATTTCTAACAGTAAAAATGATTCAGTATTCGAAGATTCATACTAACTTAACTGTTTCAAACAGTACACAGGCTGACTTGCACATAATGGGTAATACAAAACCAACCATCCATCCATATGAATGAATTATCAAATATATTTCTCAGCTACAGAAGACTTTGGAATGTAAGGTTATCTTGTTGCTTTGGCCCGCAGCACATTTCTGCACACTACTGCATGATGTGCACAGTATCAAAACCTTATGTGCAAGATGTGCTTCATGTGTGCAAAACCTGCTTGATTCTTCCCTGAATAAATTAGAACGCATTTTCAAAAATATGTGCATCAGATTTACTGAAAACATTCCCGACAATCATGTATAAATTACTGGCTATAATGTACGTGACTGAGCCAGCGTACCAACTCCGTCGGCTCTTTGGCTTAAACCTGCTCCAACAGTCCATCGTGGGACTCGATGGCACAGAGACCAAACACACACCAGTGCCCGATGTTGAAATATTTTCCCAGATATGCCAGGTTTGGTATTCGGAGATGTTTACTGACTACGGAGTGCCCGCAACAATATTACCGTGCAAGGTTTTTGCACATTGGTACTACAACGACATCATCTCCAACATTCCCATATAACTGGACGTGTCCGTCGGCCATCCTAAGTTGCTGTTTGTTCTCAGATGCGTCACTGCACACGCATCCCTGTTCTAGTTGATACCTTCTCTGTGGAAGTGACGGCAGCCTTTTGCGAGGAGCCAGCCCTTATAGCGTCTTCTCCAGCAGGATCTCGTTGAACCCGGTCACCTCACTTTTCAAGTCCGGCTGCCGGTCAGCGTAAAGGAGTGGCGACCGCTGACAGTGCAGCTTCACAGATCCCTGAGTGGGAAAAAAATCATGCTGACTCCTAAATCTCAAAACAACCACTAAATAACCATCTTATCAGCTGACGGGGATGGACTCCCACCTTGGGTTGAGCCCGTATGGAGGCGAGCTCCTGCGTGCACTGGTTGGTCTCAACCTTATACTCTCCCCTCCTGGAGGGCAGGTTGAGGGTGGCCATCACAGACATCATCTTCTGCAGGCCAGTGGCCGTCATGGAAACAGTTATGGAGGGGGCCGAGGCCAGGGCCAGGCCCATGGGCCATCCCCGCACCGTGACAGGCTCCTGGATGTGGGAGAGCTGCACCGAGCCTCGCTCCCTGATCACAGGGTTTAATTCTGGAATATCTTCCTCTGCGAGGTTCTTTGCATCATCCAGCTCAGCCTCGGCACGGGATTTCAGTACACTCTGAAATAGAAATGGCAATAATAAACATGTGACCCACAGAAGATCAGGCATATCTGATGATGGACCCCAACAACAACAACAGAGCTGTGTACGCTCACCTTCCACTTCTTCCAGGTGCTCTGGATGACAGCAGCCGCGCTATCCCACCTCTTCACCTTCCTCCTGACCAGCCACGACCGCACCGCTGCAGAGAGCGGGAATGACTTTAACACCACTTTTTGCAGAGAGGTATTCAGGTAAGCTAATAAGGGATTGGCAACATCTGAGCGGATACACACACGCCCTGCCAGCCGCTTCTGGTTGACCAGACAGTGAGGTCAGAACCAGCAGACACAGAAGTGGGAACAAGGCCACACCCGAGGCCATTTAGAGATTACCTGCTTGGATCAGCGTGGCGGATATTTGGCGTGAACGGCGTCTGCGGCTCTGGTACCGCCGCCAGCAGCACTGGATGGTGAAGGCCCGCTGAGACAGGATCATCCTCCTCTGATCCTCCAGCAAATCCAGCTGTACAGCAGCAGCCGGGCAGGTCAGTTCTCTCACGGTTTAACGGTATCAGTAATTGTTTGACTTGTGCACGAGCAAATCTGTGAACTGACCGTTGGCTGGGTGAGAAAGACTTTGGTCCTTCCACAGTGGACCAATGAATTGTGTTTTTCATAGTCAAGGTTGAGCGAGGGGCCACATTTTGGGTGTTGTAAAACAACGCGGAGGAGTTTCTTCACCTCTTGGCTGACATTTGGGTCTAAAAAGAGAAAAATGAAGCACATAAGAGAGATCTAGAGATTCTACTGTGCCATACTGATTACGGACAAAATGTTCTTAGGAAATAGATTGAAAAACGAGGGAAAATCAAAGCCAAATCAAACAAAAACTCAGAAGAATGGTTACAACATGTAGGTACCTTCATCAGGACAAACGCTTCCTGATTTGGAATTTGAGTATTTTGCAATTATTCCGTAACGCTGCAGGAAGTCTTTGAAAGGAATCCTGGAAAGGAGAAAAGACCTTTGAGAACAAAGACAAAAACAAAGAAATGCATTCAGAGTAAACAGAGTCACATAATGACCTTATTGGAAACCCGGCGGCGCTGATGTGAACGGTCTCCACGATCCCGCAGGCTGTCAGCTGGCTGATAACCTGACGACCAGCCTCCGTTAGAATATGATCGCATGTTGTTGCGCTAAAACGTGTGGAAGATCTACCTCCTCCTTCTGGAAAGTCATGGGTTTGCAGTCCGGGTTGGGTTTGATGCAGCGAGTGTAGTGAGGAGTAGTGTTGTGGAGGATCTTCATCAGGCTCTCCAGAGAGTTCTACAGTCAGACGGTCACAATGAGCCAGCTAATCTACTGGCACAGCAGATCGTGGCTCCTACCTTGAATTTGGAGACCACCGTAACTTTACTGAGCTCTTTGGATGTCTGGTTCTTGGCGTCCTTGTCAGAGAAGATCTGGCGGAGCAGCGGGTTGTCAGACTTCAGGAACAGGCTGATGACTTCTGGAGGGACTGGATCCTGTAAGGCCAGATCCGCGACGAGAGGTGACACATCCCTGATATTCCTACGGTACAACCTGACCTGACAGGTTCCTCTGCCCACCTTGTTTTTCTCCACCATTTCCTGTATCTGGTAGTTGACTTTACCAGCATAATGGGCTACGGTGAAGTGTGGCTCCTTGCTGAATTTGTCCCAGCTGATGTTGGGGTTATGGCAGAGCTCCTTCTCTAAACGCACCCTGAACGTCCGTGCATCCGAGGCTCGATTCAGACGACTCTCCTGGGGGGCAAAATTGATTTGCGGTAAAAAAAAAAAACGAATCTTATTTAGTAGTTTACTTAGTTTCACCGTGTTTTTTTTGACAGTAAAACAAAGTGCAAGCTGTGTACCTCGTTAAGCAGAGAAAAGACACTGACAGGGCATCCCTCGATGAGATCCAGACAGCCCTGGTTGTCCTGATACTTCACAAAAGACCACTGTAGCCCCTCTGCCACATATTCCTCCTGGGACAAGCAGAGATCAACGTGCATGTATAAAATCCACATCACGGGGTAGGAAAGGTGGGACGAGTTGCTGTCACCTGATCAGAGATGTCAAAGTGAAAATATTTAGATACTTAATTGCTGTACATCAGCAGTTGTCACTGAAATACTTATTTCCTGCATGTGGATATGTGGACTGCGACTAACATTTCACTAATTTGAGTAATTTGCCAGCTGTTGTCTTCATAAATGATCAATCTGCAATGTTTTCCTTGAATGCCTGGACGATACCAGGAACAGTAGGCCTTGCATCCTGTTTAGGTGCTACTTTACCTGCTGAGCTCGGAGATAGTGAGCTACAAAGTGCTGCTGCAGTTTTTCATTGGCATAGTTGATGCACAGCTGCTCGAGGTTATTGATGCAGAAACTCTCGAAGCCGTACACGTCGAGAACCCCTGAAAATCAAACAGTGTCCGTGTGAGCTCAAAAAAGTGCAAAACCACCGACGCTCATCCCTGTGAAAATACCCTTACCTATGAAGTTAATCCAGGCGGATTTGTCGGCGCAGATGCTGTTGTTGATGAAGGTAACCAGCCACTCAAACAGCCTGTGAGGGGAAAAAGGAGACAGCGGTGACCAGTAGATGCAGAACCCATGAAACAGGGATGACTGGATACTGCTAGCGTTGTTTACTGAGGAGACCGTCGCTCTTACCGGCCGTAGATGACCTTGGCCATGCAGTTTCTCCTCGTGCTGCACTCTGCCAGGGAACATGGCTTCACAAGGCTCTGCTTGCCTGCTTGCAAAACTCTCACTCTTAAGCAGGTCTCCAGCTCCTCGGCAGAGACGCCCAGCAGCTCAGCAGCAGCCTGTAAGAAGTCTTCAGGACAGCAGAAAGAGTCAGAACACAGCAGCTTCGCCTGGCATCCAGAGGATAACAAGCTGGTGCCGTCTCATACGTTCAGGTCACTCAGGTTAGGGTTAGGGTTACAAAAAAAAGGGTTTTAAAGCACAAATCATTGAGCACGTCTGGCTGAATATCTGGGAATTGCATCTCAAACCTCTGGACTCTTCATCCAGGCTGCAGGGCTGCGACTCATCCAAGGAAGAGGAAAAAGTCACATTTCCAAGATGCAGAATCCCAGCTAATATCTGATATCCCATTAAAAACAAACAAACAAAAACACCAAACACCAGGTGACGTTTGCGTGTGATTACGTGTCAACATGAGCGGATTTGGTCAGGTCTTTAACAAGTTTACCTTGAATATCTGTCTCTGGCTTTCTGCTTGGATGCCCAGGTGACACATCGCCTCGACCGTCTCCTGAAAACAATCCTCTGCAGACAGGAAGAGCAGCAGTTACAGACGCGTGCGGACGAGCAAATGGAAGGTTTTCAACAAACGTGAAAAACAACCTTCGATCGTTGGGTCAGACTTTGGCAGCCACGCGAACCTCTGGCCGTGCGGCATCCGCCACTCCTTTCTTTGCCAGTCCGTGGCTCCGTTCATCATCTGAAACACAACCTGCCATCAGCCTCTGGAGTCCAGGTGACGCCACACCCGCGGCCCCGCTGACTCACCTGGTAGAAGACGTGGAAGTTCCTCTCGTGGACCGGCTGGCAGGCCACCCTGGTCTTCTCCAGCAAATACGTCTGCACAGACGCTCCCACCAACAGCTGACACCTTCAGGTAAAAATAGGGCGCAGAAGAGATTAAATCATCCTCGCCGGTATTATAGTGTGCAGATTAAGTGCAGTGTGTGTGAGCACCTGTCCAGCTGGAGTTGGATGTACTTTCCGAAGCGGCTGCTGTTGTTGTTCCTCAGCGTGCAGGCGTTGCCTGCAAGTGAACCGTCAATCAATCAGACTACAGCAGCAAAACTGGCTTTAACAGAGCCACCGTTTCCTCACCAAAGGCTTCCATGATGGGGTTGGAGTCCAGCACCCTCCGCTCTATCCTCTCCACCGTGTCCTGACTCTTGAGCACGGTGGACGAGGCCGCCACAGTGGCGTAATACTTCATCAGGCAACGAGACGTCCAGGTCTACGAAAAGGGAAAATCTCAGGCCAGCGCCATTCCCCTTGGACTAACCTCTGATCAATTTCAATCAGTTCAACATGGAAGTAATCTTCATATTGTATTTATTTCAAGGGGGATTACGCCAATGTCCACTCACAGTCTAGAAGCTGACACTAGGAAAGCTTATTTAGTAAAGTATAGATGGTTCCAGAGTGGTAATTTGAGCACTAATTCCATCCGGTTTTACAACAAACAGAACGCTCCTGTGCTCAGCGAGCAGCATGGAAGCGTGGATACAGCTCGGATCATTTTCGTGTGTTTGTTTGTTACCTTCCCTGCACCACTCTCACCACTGACCACCAGGGACTGGTTCGCCGGCTGCAGCTGACCCCGAACGCTCCTGTAGGCCTCCTCAGCCACAATGAAGATATGTGGCTTCAGCTCCTGTTGAAAGATATCAGCAGGTAATCGGAAGGATCCCAGGGGATTTATGGATTAGGTGGCCGCGCTGCAAGGCGTCGTTGAAGCTGACTGCACTTTAAAATGCTGCAAGTTTCACTAATATGAGACACGGCGATGAAATACGGAGCACTGCTCACAAAGGCCCTGATTTCATCCTGAACAAACATGCATCAGTTTGAATAAAGTGACAGCAACAAAGCGGTGTTGTCGTCTCAGTACCTGAGGCTGAGGAGCACAGTGATACTCCTTCATCACGTCCTGGGAGTACAGGTGTGGAACTGGCTGGAAGGGGTTAAGAGCCACCAAGGTGCATCCAGCGTGGGTGTAAAACACCCTCCGCCTGTATCTGGCCTGCAGACACTTCAGCACTAGAGGAAGAGGGAACTCGGTCACTTCAAGGTAAAATATACCATTTACTGCGCTATCCGCTAAGAGCTTTAACGGCATCATATTTTGAATATTAGCACATGTAAAAGGTTCTGGGGACTGTGACGTGCTTTTAATTGACTGTTAATTAACGGTTTAGCGTCTGTGTGACCTGTTGATGGAGTCACTGGGTTGACTTTAGTGAGGTCATCGTAAGTGTGGAGTTGGTCTTCCTCGGTGAGGAAGGCCCGGATGTCTCCCTCCAGTGAATCATTGAGAGATGTCGGCGAGGGCGCTCGCTGGACAAACCATTTCACCTAAACGACAGAAAGAACGTATTTAAAATATGAACCAGTAGCCAAGTCGGTGCTGAAAACAAGAACCTTGTTTACAGGAAACTTATAAGAGGACGATCATGGTTCCATGCAGGTTCTATTCATCGTTCTCCCGATCTGAAGCTCATATGATATTTAAAACATAAACACAACCTTGGGAAACAGGAATTCAATGCTGTGCCACCTTCATGCAGGGTTAGTTGCTTAAAATCAGAGGGAATAGTTTTAAGCTAACGGACTAGATCAAATATTTGCTGATTCCCGGGATCTGCTTCAATGAGACAGTGGTTGGTTTGGAAGGTTCACCGGGATGTAATCATGCACAGATCCTGGGAAAAATGTGCTATTTATGAGGTCCCAGTCACTGTGGTGCATCAGACATCTTGATGTTGTTTCTTCTGCCTTGTCTGCTGGTTCCTGAGCCAACAGTCGGCCATGTCCGCTCCTAAACTGGTGCAGCCAAGACTAATCCAATAACACATTATCTTACATCTCATGATTGTCAGCAGCCATTTTATCTACTAATACTATCATTTAAACACACATTAGAACACTTTCCCCCCCCCACTGTCACAGGTTTTTTTTTTTAGAACACAATACCACTTAAAATACATCTTAAACAATACATTGGCAACAACCAGTTGCGGTCTGTGGCAAAGTAGAACTGATGTTTACTCGTTTTTTCTTTTCTTTTTTGCACTCCAACGTTGCGCTACAAGCAGCCCATCGTCACCAGAGAAGCGCCGAGTGAACGCGGGTTAAAGGCTGCCTTCTTCACCGCAGGAACGCTAACAGACCCGCGTCTGGGAGGCTCCACACTCACCGCTCTCCCTCCATTACTGTGTCCGGCTCCAGCTGCACGTCGGCTGTCCGCGGTATTCATTGAATCTACTCCCAATTTTGGGCTCTTCCTCTAAAAAAAACACTGCACAGACTTTGATAGGAACTAGTTATAAAGTCCGCCTAGGAGCAGCTGCGCTTATTCCGCTGTGCAGAGCCAAATGGTGATGTTTTCCATGGCTGTCAGAAATCCCACAAGGGCAAACTTCCCTTCCGACTCCGGGCCGCCTCGCGAGCGACCTCCCGAAATTCCCACCCTCTTCCTGACACTTCACGGTCCCTGTTGCGATCCGTTTATTCCAATTGCGCACGCGCGGTTTCCTGGCCGTCCAACGCTAATATTTCGTCTGCGTAAAACACTCGTGTATGATTTGTACGAATGCGCTGCATTATACGAGATAGAGTTTTGTTGGCACTTTTATATGGGAGCTGTTTTATTTTTCAATTATTTATCTACCGGGGATTCACACATGTTTGTAGTAAAAGGTTTAGAAAATCCGAGCCTTTTGAACTCAGCACGACGGAGTATACGGAAGTAAACGCAGCGGCTACATCAGCATATGTCATCGGTAAAACGATCTATGCATTTTGTATTTTTTATGACGTTTGAAACATATTTGCGGTAAGTCTGACATTCGACCCAGTTTTGAATGTGATATAGATACATAAAAAGAGGGGTACCCTCGTTCAGTCCCTTTTGTGGTGACAGTGCTTGTTAAAAACATGTCCGTGTAAGATTCCTGACTGAAACGGAGACGAAGTTGGCTCAAAATCATTAGCTTTTCCAAAGTTTTGCCCTCATCAGGAGTCACCGTTGATGTATAGACGATACAGAATCAGCCAGGCTGTTTATTTATTATCCATTCATCACATTCACCTTGTGTGTTCGTCAAACTCAGCCATTTTCCAACATGGAGTGTGTTTCTTTCTTGCAGGACATGTTTCAGCGGGAACAAAAGGAGGCGTTTGTTAGTAACTTGAATGGGACCAGCCTGCAGGAAGTGGCGCTTGGCTCACTTATTGCTCCATTATGCTTCTTGAACAGAGGTCTGGTGATGATCCTGTACTATCAGGCTCAGGGAACACTCGTGTTTCCGCTTCCGCAGGTTTCCCACCTGCTCCTAGACTTTTCTCTGCTTGTGCTTCCCGTCGTCCTGTCGAGCACTGTTCTGAGCAGCGTCCTCCACCACGTCACCGTTGGCCTCGTGGCCGTTTCGGCTGGTTTGTGTTGTTATATCAACAGCGGTCACCAGCAGAACCCGCCGGGCCCCTTCCTTCAAAGTCGCGTCAGGTTCCAGCAGGTCCCCTTTGTGACAGTCTCCCGAGTCTTTGTGAATGTGATAACAGCCATCAGCATTCTTGCTGTGGACTTTCCCGTTTTCCCAAGACGATATGCAAAAACGGAGACCTACGGCACTGGGATTATGGACTTTGGTGTGGGAGCCTATGTTTTCGCCAATGCTCTCGTGTGTCCCGAGGCACGGAAGAGGAACGACGCTGGATCCAAAACCGAAAACCTCAGGAAGCAGCTCACGTCCGTCTGGCCTTTGGTGGTGCTTGGCTTCCTCCGGCTGGTCAGCATCAGGATGACCGGCTACCCGGAGCACGTGACAGAATATGGCCTCCACTGGAATTTCTTTTTCACGTTGGCCATAGTAAGAGTTGCTGCGTCGCTGGTGTTTGCCGTTTTCCCTGCCGGTTGCTCATGGGTCCTAGCCATTCTGATCAGTGGATTTTATCAGTTCGTTTTGGAATCATCCGGACTCAAGGCCTTTATTTTTCACAGCACGGACAGGCACAGTAGCTTCCTCCACGCTAACAGGGAAGGTGTCTTCTCTGTGTTAGGCTACGTTGCCATTTACATGGCAGGCGTTCAGGTGGGCCTCTACCTGATGCAGCCAAGAATGCGTGTTATAGATTGGCTCCGGGCAATCTTTAGGCTCTTGCTTGGGAGTTTTGTTCTATATGTGGCGTTGTACCTTTGCCAGACACTCCTGGAGCCCGTCTCTCGCCGCTTAGCCAACTTACCTTTCTGCGTATGGAGTGTTGCTCAGTCTTTGCTTTTTATCAGCTCCCTCGGTGTTGCGGACGTAGTCCTGCTGTTTTCTAGGAGAATGTTGGACTGCCAGTCCCTTCCATCGTCATGGAATTTGAGTAAAACCCCGATGGCCTCAGAGAAGAAGCCCGTTGGAACAGAACACTGCCTCGTTCGGGCCATCAGCAGGAACCAGTTGCTTTTTTTCTTGGTAGCCAACGTACTGACAGGGTTGACCAACTCCACGGTGGACACACTGACTTGCAGCAGTGCATTTTCAGTGTGTGTTTTGTTCACATACATGTTCACAAATTGCTTTGTAATGCACGTCTTACATCTTTGCAGAATCACTGTTAAGTTCTGGTGAAAGTACATTTGTTACTGTTGTTTACAGGGAACTTTAGAAGCAAAATGTTTAATATCCTAGATATTAACCTAAAAGTCCTGGGAAGATTATGTAAAGCATGTGTACGACACGTGAAAAGCAGCAAGTTTAACATATATCACTTGGACTTTGTAAAGCAATAAATATATTATTATAATTATTATCATTTTTTGCCCATGCAATAAAGGCTGTGTGACATTGGTCTGGTGTAACACGCCTCTTCTCTCTGCTAATTTGACACATGTGAGGAAAAAGGCGCTCAAAGCAGAGAAGCTGAAACAGGCGCGCCAGTGCCCCCTGCAGGCCGTCGGAGGAACCGCAGCCTCCGCGAGTTACTGGAAAACAGTGAAACGCTTGAGTGGAGCTGCTTTAAAAATAAAAGGTTCCTCATCCTGCAAGACACATCTGGATTCCAGCAGCTCCCGAGAGGCTCGTTTGTCCTCCACCTTTGTCCTGCAGCAGACTGGGATTTCCCCAGCATCCCCAGTAGAGTCAAATGATGCACTTTTGACTCCATCCCCAGCCGAGCAAACGACCACTCGTTTGTCATTTCAAACGGCCCATAATTTATGCCCGCATTCTCAGCTGCACCTGCAAAGGTAGAGTTATTTGTTTCTAACTTTTAATGTTTATCCTAATCCTGTAAAACCTTCATGTTTTGTATATCACTAAACAAGAACTGCGCTGCCTTCAAACTCTTTGCCCCCAGGGACAACAGAAAAATGATGTGCACAAGGAAATGCACTTACTCAGAAACACAAGGTGTGCTGCTATATTTTAACGGTTAATAATTCGCCAGCAGATCTGTGTCGCCGGCTGTCCTGATTATTATCGCATATTTGAGGTTAAATATTATACGTTGTGTGCACGATTTCACGTCGATCTAAAATGGCAGGTCAACTTAACATCATGTGTTTCTGTGAATTAAAATGGTAAAACAGTAATTGAAAATTGATTTGTGGAAATAATTTAACCACCAGACGTAACGGGTTGTTTTCGCTCTGTCCACCAGGCGGCGACATTACCCCGCCCTCGGCGCCCGAGTGGGAGGCGATGCGGACGGAACGGTCGCGCCAGTGAGCCTCCTTCCCATCCAGGGTTCATGGATCCGGGCTCAGGCATCATATCCGCTGCTGTCCTGGAAGGTGCGCGGTTCTGGAGGCTGCCGCATCCCTCTGCTTGAACAAAACGCCCAAGAACGCTCCCGCGACAGCGCGATCCGAGCGGAAAGACGCGGAACCCGAGAGCCGCTGTTGGGTGCGCTGCGGACCGGCGGGACGAGCCAGGCAGATGGATCGGTGGAAAGGCAGAGTGGCCCTGGTGACCGGAGCCTCGGTGGGCATCGGAGCGGCGGTAGCTCGGGCACTGGTCCAGCAAGGCATGAGGGTGGTCGGCTGCGCCAGGAATGTCGACAAAATCGAGGTGAGGAGCTGGATTTGAGTGCGCCAGAGAGCGGTTGATGGTCGGCTGGAGCTAGCTCCGAGACCGGCGGCTAACGGCTAGCTAACTCCTGCTGCACAAGTTCCACCAAGACAGCAGCCCGATCTTGGTCCAAAATGTGCCTTTTTGCGGATATTGTACATTTTGCGTTGGAAGCGACAGCTTTAATGAAAGAGTAGGTCCAGCTGTCATAAGACTGGACCAAACGTGTTGGTTCAACCATCCCAAAAAAGAGCCACACTGTGGCGAAAATGCAGATTTGAGCGTGAATCTCAACGAAGTGCTGTCGTGTTGGCCAACATGCTGTTGCTCTTCCTCCCCTTTGCTTCTGCACTGAAATCAATCACAAATTCAGCATTCATGGCGGTTCGATGAGGGAGGCGAAGCAGCAGCAGCCAGAATCTACATTAGCGCTCATCCTTCATGCACAATTCCTGCTTGGCAGCCGGGATTGGTCCTGACTGTTGCCCTGACTGTTGCCCTGACTGTTGCCCTGACTGTTGCCCTGACTGTTGCCCTGACCTGGGCCAAGGAGGAGGCTTGGCGGAGGACACTTGGGGCACTTTGGGGATCTCCTGGAGAACCTTCAGGGTCGCTGTGAGGTTGGAGCAGACGAAAGTACCACCAGGTCCACTTTTATGGGCCACTAAATGTATAAAAGTCTGCTCTTATCGCGGTTGCCGGCCTTTGCGGCGTCTCCACCAATGGGATTTCACCAGAAATGTCACTGGCTGACAAACAAATCCACCTTATATAACCACCTCTGGAGTAATCCAGGCCTTGTACATCATCTGGTTTAGATTTAATTCACTCATTTCTAATATGGATTAAGACCAGCGTGAACTGATATACGTCAGATGGTTTGAGTCCCTGCTGGGGGGACCGGGGGGCTCTTTCTCTGTCTGAGACGTTTGTTGGAGAGAATCCGTGGTCTTGTCACATGTTTGGACTGGCTGAATCGGCTAGTCTGGTTTATTGGTTTTCCCAGCCTTTTTTTCTGGATTTTTCTTGTTTTGTCTTATTCGTTTTCTCCACCGTGAGGTTCTAAAACACCAAGGTGCCCAAAACCGTTCCTGGACGTTACGTTGGCGTTGATTTAAAGAAAGCAGGACTCCGTTTAGTCTGGCTTTTTCCTTTTTTGTTGCAGTGTTTTTCCCACCTTGACTGCACACACCCATGCCCCTGCATGTAAAGCGTGTGTGTGTGTGTGTGTGTGTGTTGTGCAACAGATAGCCTCCCTCCATTCATACTTTGGTCACATGGGCTGTCAATATTTAACTGCCCCAGCTCCTTCCCCCGTCTGAAACGTCTCCAGGACCATTTGAAGCCTCGGTGATGCTTTTTTTTAACGCCGCTGTCGCTCAGCGCGACAGAGCCGGCGGCGCCGCCGCGTCCACGGCCGGCGGCGGAGGAACGCCAGGCTGGGGTGGTGCCCGGCGAGCCCCGCGTTTGCAGCTCTGCCCCGTCCCTGTCTCGTCGGGACCTCAGAGAGCCGCCTGTGTGCGGCACAAAGCCGCCATTGTGCTCTGCCCGCGCCGTAAAGGGGGTTCCTGCCGCCGGGGGCCAGACCTGGCACGCCGCTGGCGAGAGGAGCCAGCGCCCGTCACCAGGCGATTCTTCTTCTCTAATGATATCCTTTATTCCCCCCACCCTGGAGGACCTAAAGATGTCACGGTGCAACCCAAGCTGACACTGATCTGCACGTCCACGCTCAAGACGTCCAAGGACCCAGTTGTGGCCCCAGGACCAGTTTGTGTGTCCCACACTACAGAGTTGGCAGTGTGTGTGTGTGTGTGTGTGTGTTGGGTGGAGGGGTGCATGCTGGAGGCAGACGTGTGGTCACTATGGACTCTTTGCAGGAATGGAGGCAACGGGGCCACGTTTGCCAGGCAGCAGCATCTCATTTACTCCTCTGAAAGGAACGGCTCCCAGTTCCCCGAAAGGAGTGAAATCTCCACAGCGTTTGAGAACAACGGGTTTAGCTCCGCCTCCTGCGAGAGGAACCACATCTAGGATGATGCACCGCGCACGGTGATGGTGAATGGATGGATGGATAACGATTCGGCCCGTAGAGGCTTCACAATCATTCCTCCCAAAGCTAAATTAGCGGCGTTGTCAGCTTGGTTGGTTAGAAAAAGGCCCAGACCCCCACTTTAGCTAGCATGCTAACGCGCCCTCTTAAGAAGGCGGAGCCAAACATCATCTGGAGCTTCAGTCAACCTCAAGTAGTTCTCCTGACCCCCAGCCCACTCCCACAGTAAGTGGGCCCCAGCTAGGGTTAGCGTTAGCCGCCAGCCTTTTGTTTCATCTGTGCACAAAGCCCGAGCAGCGAGCGGAAAAAGCTGACAGTCCAAGAACCGGTGGCGTTCCTGGTGGTGTTCCCGCAGATTCCGCCCCTATGGAGACGCGCCACATCCTCAGTGACACACCTCATCACCCGACTCCTGCGGGTCGACGAAATAAGGGCTGCTTCGTCCTCCGCGGTCGTCACTGTGGGAGCCGGAATTGGAAAAAGTTTTCCCCGATCTCCCTCTGATGTCCCTAAAAGATGGCGTCCCATCCCGTCTGACTCCGGAAGCCAGGCCGGCAGGGGGTTGGAGCGCCGGTGCATCAGGACATCGGTTCAGAGGCTCCGTGGGTGGGATGACAGGTGGCTGCGGAGGAACGCTGGACGGAGAGAGCGCTTCAAGGAAAAACCCGCACGGCAAACGGAAACGTGGTTCGGCAAGTTCAGCTTTCCAGAAATGGGGAGGAGAGGCGGAGGAATGCTAATGGGACCAGTCCAGCAGCCAGACTGGGTGCTGGAGCCTTTTTATAGCCCCTCAGCAGCCAGAGGGACCCAGATTCCATCTGGCTCAGCCTGAAAAGCTTTTCCTGCCCTAGCTTAGCATGCTAACGACGGAGCCGTACCTGCGCCCCTGTCGGGCAGCATGCTGGCACGTGTTGGGAGGAGGAGGAGGAGGAGGAGGAGGGATGCTTCACCCTGTCAGCATGTTTGAACGACAAACAAGAGAACTGGAGAGCAGGTTTTATCCCCATTCCCACCGAGAAGGGAAAGGTTTTCCATCTTCCTCCATCCCTCTGCTTCCATGTAATTATCTGAGCCGGCGCTCCGGCTCCGAAGGCCCCACCGGCCGACCTCTGATTCTGCCGTGTTTATCTCCCCGTCCTCCGTGGAAAAGAGCGATACGGTAACGCATCCTGACAGAGGGGCAATAAAACCGCCCGCGCCCGACCTTTAGACCTCCGGTGGCAGCTTCGCTGTGAGGAGAGGAGATAACGACACAGCTATCCCGCTAGTCTGCCGCAATCCTGTTACACAAGCTGCGGTGGCCTTTGACCCCGCAGCCTGCACGATTACAAGCTCAGGCATCTATTTTTACGAGCCGATCCCAGGGAGCCGGCCTCTTCCTCGCAGCTTCTCCCTCGGAGTCGGCGTTTGCGCTACGGAACTCCGCCCTGCTGACTCCGACGTGCTCTCCGAGTGGGATCGGTCGTTCCTGGCCCTCTCTCTGTCCGCTCCGCCTCACCTCCCTCCCTCCTTCCTCCCCCCGGCCTGCGATCTACCGCACAAACACGCTGTGACGAGCACCTGAATGCACAAAGGCAGGAAAACCAGTTGTGCGTGTGTGCAGGTGTTGGAGGAGGCCGGCCGAGCCGTCACTTCTGTCCGCTATCGACCCGGCTCAGCGCTCGAAGCCTTTCCTCTCCTTCTTTTATTTGCCTCCCGTGTGTCCGCCAGAACGAGCCCGCCTGGGGCCGCCGTCTTTGCTCCACCACTTCAGCCAGAGCCTCTCTCTCCTCCGCCAGCGGCCCGCCCGACGCCCTCTTCACCTCCTTTCTGAATAAGAGTCTTTTGTCGGGCTCCGGTCCGGCCGCCCGTTCCGGTTTTCTTCTTTCCGGCGCCGCCGCGCCTCGCGCCTCAGAAACGAAAGCGGCTGAGGGGACCGGCCTCCAGCCTGCTGGCCGACTGTCTTACGGTTCCTGTTTCTTGCGGCCGTCTGGGAGGCTGGTTGTCGCGGGGTCAGCCTGGGGTCAGGAGGTCAATCGTTTCCAGAGCTAAAAGCTGTTGCTAATCCAGCGTTAACCATGTCTCGTGTGTGTGTGTGTGTGCAGAAACTGGCGGCGGAGTGCCAGAGCGCCGGTTACAGCGGCGCGCTGATCCCTTACAAGTGCGACCTGGCCAACGAGGAGGAGATCCTGTCCATGTTCTCGGCCATTAGGACCATGCACAAGGGCGTGGACGTCTGCATCAACAACGCCGGCCTGGCCCACAACGAGCCCCTGCTCAGCGGGAAGACCGAAGGCTGGAAGAACATGATCGACGTCAGTCCCACACACACACACACACACGCGCACACACAGAAGGGTGATATGCTGTGTTTAAGTACAGCATATCACCCAGATCTGGGCGCATCTTCAGGTGTGAGTGGTTGGTGTAAGTGTGTTTTGTTGTGGCAGAGGTAAGATGACGGGAGAAGTCATCTTTTCTTCCTCGGAGAGGCCTCTTTTCTCAGGTCTTTACAAAATCCCACGGCCGACTTTGAATATGTGGCTGTGTACAAATGGGAAAGCAGTGGGAGGAGGTGCAGAGAGCATTGTTCAGGGTCTCACACACACACACACACGCTTGGAGGTCCCTTCGCCGCTCCGACGCTGATTTATTGGCTCTGGACAGCAGCTTTGGCGCGGCGGCGGCTTCATTAATGAAAGGCCGTTTCTCCTGTCGGGCCCTTCGGAGCGGCTGAGCTCCCGACTGCTACAGGCCCCTCGGCCCCCCAGCGCCCGTCCCCGGACTCCCACCTTCCCAGCGCTCGTCCATCTGTTGTCATGGCAGCCCGCGCTGGGGTGTATTTTTAGCCGCGGTGTGTTTAATCTGCGCGCTGACCTTGTTTGGCCACTCGTCCCTCCTTCAGCTGTCCGCTAGCAGCTCAGCCACCCACCCTCAGCAGGTGGAGGCGCTCTAACCCACTGACCCAGTGGCACCAGAGCGCCCTTCACTCACGCTAGAACACACACCTGTCCCCCCCCCCCACTTCTTCTCCTCCCCTCCTCCAGGTGAACGTCTTAGCCCTGTCCATCTGCACCCGGGAGGCCTACAAATCCATGAAGGAGCGGAACGTGGACGACGGCCACATCATCAACATCAACAGGTACTAGACCTTCGTCCGAAAACAAACGTGCCCATCGGGCTGGAAAACAGCTCGTCCCGCCTGGATCATTCCTGGATCCCGCCCTGGATCATTCCTGGATCCCTCCTGGATCCTTCCTGGATCCCGCCTGGCCCCTTTTGGACTTTGGCACCATTAGAAAGAACTTAACTTGCCTCATTGTTGTCCCTGTGCTCATGAGTTTAAGTTTTTCTAATGAATTACCCCTCCCTCTCCCTCCGCTCCAGTATGGGGGGCCACCGGGTGGTCCCGAGTGCCGACGAGCACTTCTACTGCGCCACCAAGTACGCCGTGACGGCTCTGACTGAGGGCCTACGGCAGGAGCTGCGGGAAGCCAACACACACATCAGGGCCACGGTAAGCCCAGCGCAACAGCCAGGACGAGCCGCCAGGTCTGACCTTTGGAATGCCCCCTCCTCCTCTCCTCGGCAGTGTATTTCCCCTGGAATAGTGGAGACCGAGTTCGCTTTCAGGCACCACAACAGCGACCCGGAGAAAGCCGCCGCGGTGTACGAGAGCATGAAAGTAAGCGCGGCCCCCGAGCTGGTCGGCAGAGGTGTTTCAGATGGAGAAAATGGCTGAGCCCTCCTCTCTCCTCCCTCCTGCAGTGCCTGAAGGCAGAAGACATCGCCAGCGCCGTCACGTTCGTGCTGAGCGCTCCCCCTCACGTGCAGGTATTTCACCCTTTTTTCCGCCTCTCCGCACGTCTGCCGTCGGGTTCCAGAGCGGCGGTATGGATCCGGGCGTGGTCTCCCCTCTCTGTCTCGCCAGATCGGGGACGTGCAGATGAGGCCGGTGGAGCAGGCCTCGTAGCAGCCGCCCGGAGCGCTGCGGGAGGTGCAGACAGACGAGCGGCCGCGGCTCCTCCGCAGCGACCTCTGCTGGGCAACGGGGGAGGGGGGGGGGCGGGTGGAAACCATCATACTACAGCTGTGTTGGATGTGCGGGCCCGAGACGGCCCCGGGCCTTCAGGAGGCAGCGTGAAGGAAAGAAGGGCACGGACTCACTACTGCCGAGCGGCGGCCTGGTACCCGGGGTCCCCTGGGGGTCACCAGGAGCCCAGGCCAGACTCCAGGAGGAGCAAACACACCACGGAGGCTTCCGAGGGGAAACGTCTGCCATTGATTGCACTGGTTTCTTTCCGTTTATGAGAATGACTGGCTTCTGGTTTCTTTTTTTTTGTTTTTGTAATTAACGTTTTAACTTTTGAGCACAGCTGGACGTGGTCTCCTCCTCACTAACATAGAGCCGAGCGGTGTAACTCCCTCACGCTGCCAACGTCCGGCAAACCTTAGTTTCAAAAGAGAACTTAGCAACCGGTTTTTTTTGGATGCGACCACTATTCTCCAGGGTTTGGGAACCATTTAGAGATTCTACCGTCAGCGTTCCTGCTGTTCCTACAAACAGTTTGGCTGTAACTTCAGCTCTTTTGCACTTTGGGATTATTTAAGAACATGAGATGAAAACACTGGAGGAGGAATGAACTTTAGAGATGTGTATTTTCATTAACATTTTCTTCTGGATTAAATAAAAAGAAACGCCCAGAATGAATTGCGGTGTTATCAAAACTACGGTCAAGCTACAGAAACGAGACTTTGTGACGAGGTTTTACTCCACATTCCCACCTATACTGTATGTGTATATGATGAACAGCGTTGCCCTTCTGCATGTCCCAATAAATGAGTCAGCTGTAATAAACGACATGACTTCACAAAATCCTTTCTGGTAACATTTTTTTCCCCAAAGGTTTGAACTATAAAAATGTAATAACTTCTGATTGACTTGTTTTGGTCTGCAACACTGACCCCTGCAGGTCAGCCTTGGTTAGTGTCTTCGATCCGACCCTCACAAGCATGTTTTAGAATGAGAATTTCAATTATTAATGAATGTTCTAAACATTCCTTTGATTTCTTTAAAATGTTTTTTTTTTCTCCTTTAAAATTCCATCCTTTAGATTTCAGAGACAAATTTTGCTACATTTTCATCCGTATTTACACTTGATTCCAAATATTTCTGGGGTTGGCTTCCAAACGGTCTGTGTTTTACTGCCTGGTCACAGTTATTCATGCAGTTTGTGCATAACCAAACACACACACACACACACACACACACGCTGAACATTGCTTGGAGTGCAAGTAGGGGACTAAATGTCTGATGTAAGGTTGTTTTTTTTTTTTTAAACACTACCTAACAACACAACAAGCTGGAAACGTCGTTTTTGATGGCCTTTATGTAAAGTCGTCCTCCCTTTCATTAAAAAGGATACACTGGAGGGAGACAGGCTAAATATCTGAGTATACAGATACAATAGAATTGTGCATAAAAGATTAAACAATGTGCATAAAAGATTACGGAGGCAAGGTTTAGGTTTGTCACAATGACAAGCACAAACTGCATTAAAGTACAAAACAGTTGTAGTGGTCAAAAATATCACATTTATCTGTACACTTAAACAATACTTGAGCGGGCCCGAGCGGCACCTTCTCCTCCGTGATCAGAAAATGCCTCACGATGTCGATAAAGTGCAAACGATAGGCTTTGAAATCAGAGTTACGAGTGACGGGCCAAGACCACAACGTGGTGGGGACGACCTTTATGTACACAAATCACTAATGGAATGTAGTCGTTGATCGCAGACGGCCAAATCTGGTTTAGAAAAAGGCTACAAATGAAAAGGAGGCGTAGGCATTCTGGAGCTTCCTGGAAGTCAGGAGAACTTGTGGGAGAATTCTGCTTTTTCCAGCCGAAAACACAAAGGCTTCTTTAGGTTTCCCAAGCGGCAACGTTAAAACCAAACGTCAGGCCAACACTACGGGCGGTGCTGCAAGCTGCCGCTCTACCAAACAGCTCCCACCGCCGGTGGCTCAACTCCATCCAGTTGGGACAGTGAAGGAAAGAAGGGCTCCTTTAAAAACTCATTATTAAATGCTTTTTTTCCCTTTTCACTCCTCTGCTGCTATCGTTTCCAGAAGAGGTAAAGATTACAGACATGATACGTCTTTTTTTTTTTTCCTAGACTGACGTGTAGACAACTGGGTGATTCTTGGCTCTGGGTTTAGGACTGACGGCTCATCTTTCCTAATTCAGTGTTGTGGTTTTGAATTGCAGATCCCAAAATAAAAAAGGAATTTAGTTCAATATTACAGACAAGAGTAAACCTGGAAAACCGCTCGCAGCCGTCTGTATCTACCTAAAGATACCTGAAGCATGACGGAAAAACAAAAAAAAGGTGGATTTTTGACTTGAAATGTTCGGCTGGGACCTTAAAGAGTGTTGATGGACTGGAATCCTAAAAAGATTTGATCCGTCATGTTTCGGGAATCTCTAGTGATGAGGTCCGGTCCTCCCGGTGGGCCTGAACGGCGGCGCCTGTCTGGAGTCCCAGGACGGAGGCTGACCCCGGCCGCCGCGCTAGGACACCCCGCCCAGAGTCAGCACGTCAAAACAGATGTCGCACACCCTCACCGGCTTGTTCAGATCAAACTTGATGATGGGGATCTCCTTGATGGAGCACTTGTGGCACAGCAGGCGCCCACAGTGGCGGCTGCAGGGGGGGACCGGCAAAGACGGGCGTGGTTAGCCGGGCTCGGAAGCCGCGCCGAGACCAACGCGGCCGCGCTACTCACCAGTGGTGTTTGCGGGTGGTGACGCCAAACTTGGCAGCACATTCGTAGCAGTTGGACCCATCGCACCAGGGGGGCTCTTTGGACAGCATATCTGAACGTCCAAAAACAAACCACAACTTTACACGGAGCTCCCCTAAACACGGTAAAGGTCAAATATTGGCCCGATACGAAGAATTATGACGCTCCGATAATGGAACTAGATGCTCAAATCACCAGAATATACCTGTAAAAAGCTCTGGATTATTTAGATAAACCTTGAGTAAAGAAGTTTATGTTATTCTGTCTAGCTGAGGGATGGCGGACGTGATCATAACACAGGAGAAATTACCTAAAAGGCGAAAGAGCAACTGCTTAGTTGCCACTTGGTAGTTGAAAATATTGATGCCCTGATTATTGGTGACTCCCAGTCGAGCCCCGGCCCTCACGATGGCGCGGCACAGGTTGGCGTTCCCCTTCATGTAGGCCAGAAGCAGAACTGGAACGAGACGCAGGAGCGGTCGGAGTCAAGGCCGTCACCAAGGAAGGAGGACTGCCCGGAGCGTGCGGCCGGAATACCTGTGTTGCCTTCGTTATCGGGTTTGTCCAGCGGGTATTCGGGCATACATTCCAGGAACAACTCAAAAATGGCAGCAGCGTTCTCCTTCCCGTAATGGCCCAGTACGTGCATGGGCGAATGGCCCCTGGACAGACACATACGTAGGAATAAGTCAGTAGCGGTCCGTGGGGGTCGCTTGGCACATATCAAGATAAAAGAACGTACATTGCTTTGTTTTATTTTGAAAAATAAAACGAAAGAAAGTCTACCTGAGATTGAAGGCCTCGGCATCAACGTTGGACTCTGTGAGAAGAGCTCGGACGTTGTTAAGGCGCCCCTGCATGACGGCCAGATGCAGAGCTAGGAGGAGGCAGACAGAACAATCAGACCAGCTGGAACCTGGAGCTCTGGAGGCAGACGTGAAGAATGGGGGGCGGACGTTCGAGGCGTAGCTGCCACCGGCCTCACCGTTGTTTCCGTTCTCGTCCTCGGCGGCAAAGTCCACCCCGTTCTCCAGCAGCACGGAGCAGATGGTGGCCAGGTCCTGCTGGGCGGCCAGATGCAGCGCCGTCTGCCGATGTTTGGTCAGCTCGTTTATTTTGGCTCCGGCCAGCAGCTGGAAGCAGGAACACACCGCGTCACAAACACAAGGAGACAATTTCGTTTCGAACAAATGACTCAATATGCCAGTTCACCAGGTTGCGGACGATGATTTCCGATCCGGCCTGGACGGCCAGGTGCAGGGGGGTCAGTTTGGCCGCGTCCTGAACCCTGGAGTTGACGTTAGCCTGGACGCTAATGAGGAACAACACGCTTTCAATGTCCGAATTCTGGACGGCCACGTGGAGGAAATTGCGGCCCTTGTTGTCGACCTGATGTGGGAACGGAGCTGGAGGTCAACGGGAGACGGAAACTGATTGTGAGAGAGGACGGTGGGCTTCGGGCGTACCTGTTCGGCGGCGCCGGGCTCCCTCTTGATGATGGCCTCCGCTGCCTTGTTGTTCTTGTGCGTCATGGCGCAGGCGAAGGGGGTCATTCCCTGACGGTCACGGATGTTGAGGCGAATGTCCGGGTGGGAAATGAGCAGCTGTATGATGACGCTGTGCTGGTTGCTGATGGCAACGTGGATGGGTGCTCTGCCTTCCGCATCCTGGCAGAGGAGAAAAAGCTGCTTTTAAAAAGAAGCCAGTGACAGACCACAAGAGGAGTCAAAGGGAAATGCAGCTTCTCCACAGCAAGAGAAGGACAAAGCCTCCCAGAGAGCATGGAACCTGGCCTGGAGCATCAAAAATGCTGCCTGGAGCTCTCAAGGAAGAACCCCACTGCGGGGGGGCCTGACCTGTGCGTTAACATGGGCTCCGAATTCCAGAAGGCACTGCACCACCTCCTCCAGCCCCCAGCTGCTTGCCAGGTGGAGGGGTGTTTGTCCATCCCGAGCTTCTTCGTCTCCTTCGCCGTTGGGGCCCGGCCGTCTGCAGCTGTTCAGGTCACAACCACTATACAAACACACACACAAACACACACACACACGCAGCAGAATTAATCTCAAATCTAACAAAAAAGTACAAATTGTTAACGCAGATCCCTGCATCCCAGGACGCAATCTGACCTGCGGATGAGGAAACAAGCGGAGACCTCGTTGTTCTCGTCGATGGCTCTGTGCAGGAGGGTCTGCTGACAGCCCGAGGGCCCCGTGCTCCAGCACGTTACGTCACAGCCGTGGCGGACCTAGGGCCGGCAGAGAGGTTTGGAGGATTTGAAACACAGCCTGACTGATATCGTCTCCTCGGTTGGGCTTTCACACACCAGCGTAGACGCGATGTCCTCCAGGTTGCTATCCAGTGCCAGCCACAGTGGCGGGTCCCCGCTGTCGTTGACCACAGACATATCGGCTCCTCTGGTGCAAATGGCGTCCACCACCAGCGGTAACTGGTTACTGATGGCCAACTGTAGAGCCGTTTCACCCTCCTGGGTCCTGAGAGTAAAGACAAGAGACAGGAAGATCAAATCTTGAGTGAGCGTAAATAGCTGACTGCAAACAAGTGCAGGTCCGCCGAGGCGTTACCTCATATTAATGTCTGCCTGATGCTCCAGAAGGAAGAGGGCGCTCTTGCTGTCTTGTCTGTGGATTGCCATGTGAAGCAGAGTCTGGCCGTTGGACATGGTGTCGTTGATGGACGCCCCCGAGCCCAGCAGCTGAGCTGCGATGGTGTGCATACCTAACAGAGGCGACGCAAAACGCGCCTTTAAAACACAACACGCTCTCCAGTGGTATCTCAAGGGTGGTGGGGGGGGGTTACCTGTCCAGAGGGCCAAGCCCAGCACCGTCTGGTCCATGGAATCCTTCAGGCTGAAGTCAGGAATGATCTGGAAGTTGTTGGTGGCATGAAGCGCATTGGCTGCAACCCCAGCACCAAGCAAGAAGGACGTAGATACAATTCAGAAAGCTGTAAAAAAGGTATGTATACAGTATATTTAAAAAAAAAAAGGTAGAGAATGTTGACCTTTTTGCTCAAGGATGACAGAGACCACATCTGGGTGGTTGTGAGCTATGGCCATGTGGAGGGGCGTCTGCATGGCCACACCGCTGGCGTCATCGGGCAGAGCCTTCTGCGTCTGCAGGTTGGGATTGGCGCCCTGCTGAAGCAGCTCTGCCGTCAGGCCCGCCAGTCCACAGCGGCAGGCAGTATGGAGTGGGCTCTCGCCCTGGACACAGGGAAAGAGGACCATCTCCATTACTCCATTATTCACCCCAGCCAAACTAGAGTAAAAAAAGGCAACTTTTAGTCTGGAAAACAAGGTAGTCGCACATTAGGGTTAGGGTAATTAAGGCCTGAGGCCTGACATTTAAACCTAAATGGCACTGGTCCCAGTAAGTGTTTCACCTATAAAGGAACGTGTTTCCCTTCTTTTGAGAGGAAAAAGCATGAAATTCCCAAGTAAACACACACCAGCTTTGATAATAAAGCCATTTGTGATAGGCGCACGTTCAAACGTACCCATTTGTTGACGTGGTTGACCTTTGCTCCGTGGGTGGCCAGGAAAAGAGCAGCAGCCTCGCTGGCGGCCAGAGCTGCTCTCTGCATCAGACAGTGTCCTACGGAGGACAAAAAAGCAAAGAGTTACAGTCAATTTCAACAAAGGGAAAAAAAACAGGGCACCTGTAGCAGAATCGGGCGCATCGGCGTTGCTCCCCCGCTGGATCAGCTGGGCTGCAAAGCTGTTCTCGTTGAACGAGGTGCCGTTCACGACCGGCGCCTCGTCTTCAAATGGGTTCACCGAGGCGCCTGTGGACACGGTGATGTACTGCAGGGCCAACCACAGAGCGGTGCTGCCCTCGTGGTCCTTGAGTTCCAGGTCCAGCCTATCGGGAGGGAGGGGGAGGAGAGGTTTCCACGGTTACCGGGAGCCCAGACCAGCTTCCAGGTTCCATCAAGGGCCGAAACCTGCTTACTGTTTACACTGGAGCAGCTGGTTGAACACAGGCTCGTTGCCAGAGGCCACCGCCTCGTGGAGCGGAGTCCTAAAAACGGGAAACATCGTGATTTGGGTGTCCGAAATGAGCAAAGTGGTAGACGTGCGCCAGCGTACCGGCCCTTGCTGTTCTGCATGTTAGGGTTGGCGCCGGTCTTCAGCAGGGCCTCTGCAATGCGAGCCATACCGGCCATGACCTCTGCAGAGTGTTTCTTGGGGCTGAAGGAGCAAACCAGGTGGAGAGGGGTCTCTACTGCCCCCACTGTGGCCGCGTTCACCTGAGCGGAGTGGCGAATTAGGAAGACGGAGGCAAATTCATCCCCTGGGGGAAAAAAAAAAAGCACCACGGCAACAATTGAGAGGAAATGAACACCAATGAAGCCTTTTAGCGTCCTGCCCAAAGCCCCGCGGACCTCGTTGGATGGCCTTGTGCAGGAGGCTCCACCCACTCTGGTCCACCATGTCCACGTCGGCTTTGTTGTTCACCAGAGTGGTAGCAATACTTTCCAGTTTGCGGGAGAGCGCGAGGTCCAGGGCCAGGTCACCGTTGTTGTCCAGCTCATTCAGCTTGGCAGGGAGCTGAAAAGTCAATTTTATATTCACATATGTCTGTTTATTTGCGTGGATGCTCTGGGATACAAGATAAACGGTAAGTTTCCTCTCGTGGGCTGACCTGCGAGTCCATCTCGATCAAGTAGAGGAAGACGACGTCTTCTCGCTCAACTTTGATGGCTTTGTGAAGAGGATATTCCGTTTTGGATTTGATCATCTTGTATAAAAGCTGCGCACTCATGGAGCTGAAATCTTCTTTCCTCAGGTCATCCTGTTACAGGAAAACAAAACAAACAGGGATCCGAAAACTCAACCAGGGTGGAGGGAGAAAAAGAATCACTTCTTTTGTAGAAAAGAAACCTCAGGAGGAAGTTAACTGGCAGTTACGCTGGGAAATATTCAACGCTAAAAGCGCTGACCTGAATCTTCTACACTTATACTAGTCATCAAAATTACTTCAAAAACTTGGTGGTGGAGAAGATGCTCACCCAGTGGCTGGCAATGATCTCCCCGCAGTAGTTCATCAGGGTGGAGGCGTTCAGCTCCTCGGCCGTTTGGTAGAAGCGAATGCAATTCCTGACGTTCACTGAAGACATCACACCTTTTTCACACCTGTCTCGCCGCAGACACAAATGCATTTGGCGGCCCGTCAGGAGGTGTCGCTCCCCGTTACCCGCAGCAGCAACGCCAGCGTGACGGCATGAACCGACCTCTCTCTGAGCACCTGAAGCTGGAAGCGGTTGGCGAGCTTCATCAAGTCAATAAGGAAGGCGTCATCCTCGGAGAGCTCCAGCTCATCCGTGTAAACCCAACGCAACATCGCCATGGCAACCTCGGGTTTACAATCTACGAGGTAGTCCAAGAAAAAAAAAAACACACACACACACAGAAAAACTAAAACAGAATTCAGTGATAAGACGGTAAAAATGGCACAGAACGGTTTGGAATATAAGAACTATTTGGCGCGAATTAAAAATAGAATTTCCCCAAGATGGCTCACCTGATAGGTCCAGTTGGGTGGTGGAGGCCAAGTTAGCCAGACTCCAGGCATCGCTGCGAGCGGCCAGCACAAACTTATGAGCGCTGAGCATCTTCCCCGCTACTTTCACTTTGAGATCGCTGTAAAAATCCCCACAAATCACCATCAAACAGCTGGTAAAGCTGAAGCTGCGTCAAGCTTCTGCAACCAGCCGCCTCACCTGTACTGCTCCTGCTGGTAAAGGTCTGCCACGATGTCCAAAAGGCGACTGATGAAGGTGCTGGCAGCGGTCGAGTTGGGCGAACTCTGGCCGGGGGCCTGGGCAGCAAGCATGGCGCAGCGCCGCTCCGTGTCAGCCAGCTTCTGCTGCATCTTCACGTACTCCTGCCTGAGCAGAGCCAGATGCTTCTGCAGCTTGGCCACCTCCTCTGTCCCAAGCCAAGGCCAAGGAGATAAAAGTGGGTTAACACCAGATAACACCTCCATTTACTTTGAACGCGAGGCAAACTAGAATATCTGCAGCAAAAACTCCATCTGACTCATCGTTCAGAAGTTTTCTCCAGGGAAGAAAAACGAAAAATGGTTTCTTTGGAAATCTATCTTCTTTGGTGTGAAATACACTTTCTGGAGATCTTTTTGTTGCCACACAAAATTGCATCTCAGCTGAAAGACTCTCTGGGGCCTACTTCCTTCCTCTAAAACAGTAAAGTTTTAGTGGAGGAAAAGAATGCTGAGACGGCACGTTACTTTGTCCTCCTTGTAAAACCGTTATTGGCACAGCCAACGGTCATGTGGAGAAGGCTGTTTCCACATGACCGGCGGATCAGCACACGAAGGCCGGTGCTGTGCAGCAATAGAGTTCAAAAGCAACGCTATCGCAAACTGAGGACACCTATTTTCCAGCTTTATGTAGTTTATCCTTGGAAAAAATCAGTTTAACCCTTGACCCTGAAAAATAACGCAACGCAAACAAAACTTGTGTGATGCGTTACCCTATCCACAGGACTTGTCTATTCTAAAGAACATTTTAGACCATATATTTCATTGCTTGGACGCAATAAGGGAACTGTCTCTACCAACAGATTTTAGGTTGCTAAGTAGATTCCCCAAAGATCAGCCAACAGCCGACCTTCCCTTCTGTCCAAGCCGAACACAGGTGGGGCCCCTGGCAGTGGAAGCCATGCCAGGTGCCCCAGATGTCACTTTGACAAAGATGCACACACGTCTTGTCCTAAAAGGTCTTATCCCTCGTTTATACAGCACAACACCAATAACACGCTGATAGCTGTCACGTCGTTCCTGCTTGTGAAGATACTACAAATCTAATAGATGAGCACGTTTGCGAACCTAAACGTCGCTTTTAGCCAAATATTTCTATGCTAAGACAATATTTACTTTGCTACAGCGCAACGTTGTATTCTGACCAAAAGGGCTCCTGACAAACATTCCATTTAGACTTGTTTCAGCTAAATTTTGGACATAAAACTGAGTTAGCAAGATCACCGAGAGCTAGCTATGGAGCCTTCTTATCTGGCAAGTAGGCTGTGTCAAGACAAATATGTCTTTTTGCCTTTATAGAAAAATCAATCAATGGGATGGGTTCCAGAATACTCGGTTAAGTCAAATAACGAGACACATTAGGCTGTATCCATTAGGTAATTAAACTAAAAAAAACGGGGTGTACCACAGGAGGAAAATTCAGCCCCATACCTTCCGCCATGTTGCTCTGCGTTAGCTCGCGGTCTGACAGCAAGTATCGCGATAAGACGAAGCGCCGGATAGAAGACGGTGGTGCGTTCAAGGAACTCGTCAGAACCCAGGCACTCGAAGGCGTCAGAAACATCTCTTCTGCAAAACAGCTTCTTTGTTTGCGCTTGTTTTCCCCGTCATACCACATTATTAACACACAGTACGACAGTTCGTTGTGTTGGGCAAAAAATGCAAATCAAATCACATATTTTAACCAGGATCTATCATATGAACAAGCTAAAAAATAGCTTTGTTGTGAGACTATGTTGTAGAAAATACAGCACAGTACTTATATACAATTTCTACAGCATATTATTGGTCTAGTCAAAAAAAGCCATTATTCTGGACTCTAAACTGCATCCCCAGCAACTGTACTGCATTTTTTTCAGTCACTATTTATATATAACCTACAGTAATCTGCAAGTATAACTGACTCAGAGCTTTTGATTATTCTTGATATGTTGGCTAATTTCATTCAAACAAAAGTTAACTTTCAGAACTAACTCCTAAATTACAACCATGCCACATTTAACGGTTATATCTAATATCTAGAATCCAGAGGGTAGTACTGCCGCAGTACTTACTCTCATCTTCACTATTTGTATAACTATTCAAATGGTGACGTTAACAACAATGGACCAGCAAAACAAAAATGAAATCCTGAATAATTAAAGAAAAAATAAGATATTAGTGAAATAATTCAACAAGAAAAATATTGGAAAAAAGTCTTGTTTTGAGAAGAACTTACTACAGGTGACATAACATGAAAAATATACACCAGTCTATTCTTTGTACAATAGTCAAATCTGCAAATGAACAGATTAATTCATAGTTTGTGGATCAGAGGAAAGAGCGACACACTGTGTTAGGAGACAAACGGACATTCCCAGAACATTCAGTAAAATAAACCCAAAACATAAAGACCGAAAAAGCATGCATCAGTTTGCACCCAGGAAACCGTGGACAAGGAAAGAAGCACTAACATAACCAAACATCGGAAAACAAATTCATCCCGCTATAAAATAAATGTAACTACATTTTCCATACGAGGGGAGTTATTGCTAGACCAATTTTTATAATTACTAATTATATTTTTCCTGCATAATGTCTACTGAAAGCAATTCCATCCACAATACTGAAGTAAACGACTCCTTCATTCAAATTTTTAACTGTTTAATGCAGAGTGAGGTGGCCAGGCATTATTAGGAGGCACTTTTAAAAACCAACAAACAAAAAAAAAAAAAAACCCCACCTACGGCTAAAAACAAAGACAACTAAAAATAACATGCGCCAAAATTTTAAAACGTTGCCTTTTTCAACCGAGCAAATTAATCAGACTTAGAAATAAAAGTGGAAGTCTGAATTAAACGGGGGAACGTGATCAAGGTCTGAGGATGAATGAACCCACAACACATGTATGTTGACAAATCCTGGTCAAGTCTCTGAAGGTAGAACCGAGCTCGAACCATCTGAAGAAAACCGAGACATGCTGGAGATGAAAAACAGACAAATGAAACAGAAGTGTGGACATGGAGGCGATATATATAGATATAGATATAAATATCTATATCTATATAGATCTATATCTATAGATAGATAGATATAGATATAAGCAGTTCATAGATTGGAGAAAATCTCAATCTCTAGGTTTATTTTCACTTGGCACTTGCTTGGTGATGTTCTGTAAGCCGTGGTAGTCACCGGGATGATTTAATGCAGCGTGCAGGAGCCGGTCTGCTCCTGTCAAAATCAAGAGGAGCCTGACGGGAAGGAGGAAGAGGAGGAGGAGAAGGAGAAGGAGGAGGAGTGCAGGAAACTGTGCCGAGGTGATTTTCAATCAAAGACCTGTGGGGATGCACACACACACACATGGAAAAAGGGTTAGGATAGAAACGCACACACGGACACACACTCGCTCCTTTACAACTCTGACAAGGTGTCATTAGAATCAGAATTACAATCAGGAAGACTTGCCCTGAAAACATGAAGCGAGACCTTTGCGCTGCATCAGTCGTCTTGGCTTTTCCGTACACAACGAGCAACTTTCCTTTTAAATTCGCCATCTCGGTCCTCCCTCCACTCTTTCTGCAGAAAGAAAACAAGGCAGCGACGTTCGGTTTAGACTCGGATTTCTGCTCTGACGGTGGACTCGGACTTAGCAAGCAAGTCAACCCACTGCAGCGTCCACATTTGCAGGCGAGTCGCCGTTTGGGTCTGCCAGCATGGAGATAACGCTGATCATAATGGTTTCTACTGTGTGGATGGGTAGCCAACGCTCCTCTGGCTTCTCATAGCCGTACTTGTCTTCCCCAGGCTCGTGCAAAATAGAAATACAAACATCTCCGTTCTTGTCAACTGGTGAAAATTGAAACATTTAACGGGCACGTTACAATAAAGAAACTGCTTTTACTAATTCTATAATAATAGCACATTCCAATAATAGCAAATTCACATTTAATTACAGATAAAGTCAGTTTATCAAACTGGTTAGTAGTCAGTGTATAGCAATTTACCAGTTATGCACATAGTGAAATTATATTTGGAGAAAAAAAGCAGCTGCAGTTAAATTATTTAGGTTTAATCTATCATTTTTTTTATATGGTAGACACTATTATTTCAAAAACATAAACAAAAACAGCATATCATTCTGCATCTGTGCACGATCACAGTGGTTTTGGAATGAAGATGTGATTTGTGTGCAGACAGTCAGCTCTGAGATCCTTTTAACAGCTGTACATACCATTAGGGTGCCATATATCTGTGATAAATTTCATCTTGGGTGGCCTGAGAGGGTAATCTTTGGGAAATGTCAGATGAGCTTTAAACACACCACCACCTTCACTGTGAACAGGATCATCAAGAACGTTTTTTACTTTTATACAGTACATTTTGCGACCCGCCCCCCCAACATTCATCCAGACCCACAGACATTACATTACCCCTCGTGAAAACTACGTTGTACACTTACTACAGTGTGTCAGGAGGCCCGATGATCATTACTTCCCATCGGTAGAGATCATTATCCTTGATCAAGCCCGCTGAAAATCCATCCACGGGGCTTTTATTTAGTTCTACGCACAAAAACAAATCACAGATCATCTGCTTACATCAAAGTGACAAATTGTTCAGTTTAGTGTATCCATTACACTGGGGCGTTACATGCTGGTGGGCCCTGGGTTCCTTCGGGGTCCTGACAAACCAGGATGCCTTTGACGGACAATCCCTTTCCCCAGAGCTGGATCCAACCAGGAGCTGGACCAGTAAGTAATCTCAGATTTCTTTAATTGGCATATTAATCTCTTTGATCCTGATCTAAATCCACAATAGGTCGCTGATTAAATTTTCCAGTGAATATTCTTACACTTAACATGACCTAAGTGACAAGATCTAGAATGTGGAATTTAAGTGTTTCTCTTTCCATATGTGAACAGTTGGTATACTGCTTATACTTAGCCTTGAGTAAGATGATTACAGACAAAACTGGTAAAACAGGTTCAGCCAATATTCAAATATAAGAGTAAAACATCCAGGTTGACGCTAAAAATGCTAACTGCCTAAAGCTACAGTAAAGGGAATTGAAGGAGACATGGGTGAAGAAGCTCTGTCAAAACAAACACTGAGGTGGTTTGGACAAGCTTCTCAGAAATGTATGTTGTTTTGTTTTGGTTTTTTTTTGAATGACAAGTCAAGAAAACCACGAAATACAACTGTCACGAAATATTGAGGTAAAAGAAGGCTCAAGAAAACAGTTTGCGCAAGCCACCGGGTTGGAATCATAGATAATCTTAGCTGGATGGCCAACGTTGGTAAACAGCAGTAATTACCTGTAAGCTGTCTCCTGAGTAACAGCGCTGACCGGGGCTCTGTCATATCGTAGCCAATGCAACGAAGCGGTGGTCAAGTGTAATATTTATAGGGAACAAAGTAAATTTAACGTTCGATAAGCTGCACTTCGCCTCCTCTATTTTTCGTTTACCGTTTTCATCATCATTCTTCTTCGTCGCCTTCTTCCGCAGTAGCTGCTGCTTCTTCGCTTGTTTTTTCAACTGCAGCGGTTAACGGCACCACTCTGCCGTTACTGCCACCCTGTGGACATTTATTTTATAGCGAAAACTTTGCGCAATCGTGTCCTTTCCAATCAGTCAACCGATCAATCATTAATTAAATTGATCGATCGATCGATCGATCAATCAACAAACCGGTAGTTGAACACTCAATTAATTAATTTCTTTGACAACAATGTTTCATTAGTAGGAATGCAACATGTTATACTACATTATGTTTAAAAAAAAACCCATTTTGCCTCTTTTTAATTAGAGGAGAGTGAGCAAAGTATTCAAGTACTCAAGTAAAGTGCCTAAAGGTAAAATTCTTAAAAAGTATTTTGTCACTACTTAAGTAGGTGTCTTGCTCTTGCAGAAACAATATATGTTCTTCCTTATATATACGCAATTTGTGGTGCAGGCCGGGGTGAGGGCTGTGTGGAGGCGTGTGAGCGGCCCGGAGGAGGCGGCCCATCGCTAACTGAACGTCTCTTCAGGCACAGTTGAGCTGAAACCTTGTTTGAGCTCATTCAGAGCACAAGCAAATAATGTGCGTGTGACTGGAAACATGGACTAAACTGGGGAAACTCCTCAACGACCTAACAAGAAGTGAGCCTATTTGACTAAAAGTACTTATTTTAAATAGACAGGCTTAGTAATTGCAGGAGAAAGCGGTACGATTTAGTTTTAATTATTGCTTGTATTTTATACTCAGCAACTGTTACTCACCTACAGGTGCTATTTGGTTGTTGTTTTTACCCTGTTTTATGCTGATCTTGCGGTTATATAATGGTTGTTTTGTGTGTGTGTGTGTGTGTGTGTGTGTGATGTTGCCACAAACTACATTAACTAATTTCCATGAAACAGAATTTCATTCTCATATCTGGTATAATCTCCAATTTCAGGAAAAGAAAGTGCGACCGCCATGTCGGATGGACCAGGGCCTCAGTCTTCGACCGGTAGCTTCCATTATGGCTCTTTTCAAAACAGCCTTGAAACGCTCGCACCTGCGGCAGAAAACAAACCAGTCATATCACCTCGCAGCGCATACGTAGCCATCGCCGTTCTCTGCTACGTCAACTTGGTCAACTATATAGAAAGATACACAATAGCAGGTACAGGATGTCTGTTCGGTTTACGTGAATGCCTCATGTGCTATTTCTTTCATGTCTAACATGTCATCATTTGCAAACAGGCGTCCTTCCCAATATTCAAGAATACTTTTTGATAAGTGATGCCACAGCTGCACTTCTACAAACAGGTACACGTGGAACACGCTGAAGTTAAAAATCAATCAAAATGATGAGAAAGTGCCTATAACGGTCAAAAACTTTCAAATGCCCCATTTGACAGGCTTTCATCTCATTACTTATCTGTGTGTTTGCAGTGTTCATTTGCAGTTTCCTACTCTTGGCACCTCTCTTTGGTTACCTTGGCGACCGTTACAACAGGAAGTACCTCATGATAGTTGGTTTGATTATGTGGACCTTCACATCCTTCTGCTGCTCTTTCGTCACAGAATCGGTAGGAGAGGAACAAACTGTGGCTGTGTTGCTCCTTCACTCCAGCCCGTTTATTAGATGTTTTAGCTAGTGTAAATATCTGTGTGTAAATAATTACTCACATGTTGTGTGTTTTAACAAACATGCCGGCCATCTTTGGGTGGACTTGAGCGTCGCTCACAGTTCGACCCATGGGGTCTTGGTATTGCAGTACTTCTGGGTTCTGGTGCTGTTGCGGGCCTTGGTCGGGATAGGAGAAGCCAGTTACACCACCATTGCTCCCACCATCATCGGTGACCTCTTCAGTGGGGCTCGGAGGAGCGTCATGATCTGTGTCTTCTACATCCTGATCCCCGTTGGAAGGTGAGCTTTAAGCCCTTCTATGGACGTTTATACACGTTCTTTGATGGGATGGGCCCCAGGTTTGCTAGAACCACAGCAGAAACCGGGTCCCAGACTGTTACTAGCGCGTTTCCGCTGTGGTTCTAGCAAAGAGCAGAAGCGACTGTGGTCGTGAAGTAAGTACCCGTCACCAGGAAGTGTGTGTAAGAGCATGTTGAGGAATCTCTTAGTGCGAAACAGATGCACTGAAAATTGCATTTTTAATCACACTGTCAGTTTTACACACACAAACACACACCCACACACCCCAGTGCAAACCATCTGACATCTAATCTTGACACCGTGACAGTGATTAACATATTTGGGCCATCGTTTGTGTTTTCAGTGGTCTTGGATTCATCATCGGGGCCGGGGTTGCCTCTCAAACGGGGGACTGGCACTGGGCTTTCAGGGTAAGAGCGGCTTCGGCGTGCACGTGAGCTCGCCCACGGCACCTCACGTCTTCACGCGTTCCTGCGTCGTCAGATCAATCCCATCTTCGGCGTGGTGGGAGTCGCCTTGTTGGTGTTCCTCTGCCCAAACCCCCCGCGGGGCGCAGCCGAGACCGGCGGAGAGGGCGTCCGACAGCAAAGTTCCTACCTGGAGGACATCAAGTACCTTCTGAAAATGTAACCTCAAAGCTGCAGAACCGCTTTGAGGTTTCGTTTATCTGATGCGTTTCCGTGATGTTTCGGTCCCTCTGAGGCTAGAAAGAGCTACGTCTGGTCCACGCTGGGAATCACGGCTTCGACCTTTAACCTGGGGGCCCTGGCTTTCTGGATGCCCACCTTCCTGAGCAGAGCTCGCCTCCTGCAGGGCCTCAACCAGGGCTGCACCAACGGGTCCTGCCAGTCCACAGACAGGTGCACGTTGACATGTCACCCGCACCTTTACCATCGCAAAAGCACACCTCCATTCAGACCTCTCTCTCTCTCTCTTCCGTTTCCAGTTACGGCTTCGGCGTGGTGACGATGGTGACGGGTATTCTGGGCGGGTGCGTCGGCACCCTCCTCTCAAGATCTTTCAGGGACCGGGTGCCACATGTGGACCCCCTCATCTGCGCAGTAGGCCTGCTGGGGTCTGTCCCCTGCTTCATCATCTCCATGTTTACAGCAACAGCAAGCATCGCCGCCTCCTACGTGAGAGAAACGCTACAAGCTGCTTCTTCGAACAGACCCAGTAGAGCCGTCACAGGAGCCTAAAAAGAGCCGCCTGTTGCCTGTGTTTTTCAGGTCTTTGCTTTTTTAGGTCTTTGCTTGGTGGCACTGAACTGGGCCGTCATGGCTGACATCCTGCTGGTGAGTTCTCGCCTGAAAACGCTGAGGTGAAACGACGGTGGGGTGAGAAGCCTGCACGTTTCGCCCCAGTACATTGTGATACCGAACAGGCGGTCCACAGCCGAAGCTCTCCAGGTCATGTTCATCCACCTCCTGGGCGACTGCGGGAGTCCCTACATCGTCGGAGCGGTGAGATCTTCCTTCCTGGAGGCTGTAGGCCTGATTTCTTTGGCGGAACATTAACGCCGGCCTCACACCTGCCGCTAGGTTTCCGATGCCATTTACCGCTCCAAGCCCAACACTGAGGCCTGGAGCTTCTACAGTCTGCAGTACAGCATCATCATCTGCCCCATTGTCGGCTTTGTCGGCGGACTGTTTTACATCATGGCTGTCCTCTACATTAATGACGACCGCAAGGCTGTGCTACAGTTCCTTGAAGGTAGATTTGCCGTATTTGTGTCACGTGTTCAAATGAACATGTTTGTGGGAACACAGGCTTATTTCTCCACTGTGGCTGTTCTCCACAAAATTCACTCGTACAACTCAGTCATTCCAAGGTGGGACTCATTCTTATTGAGCTAAGCAAATTAAACTGTTCTGCACACATGCTGGAAACCACACTAAAACCACAGTGTTGTCGGAAAACTGCGAGTAAGACATTTGTCCTAATTTGATTTTGACAAAATAGTCTGTCAGTGGAGCTCAGCTGATCACGGCATGTCTATTGCCTGGCAACAGGAAGACCCTTCACGAAAGTAAAATTATTCAAGCTTTTTCATGATTAGAAAAAAACCAACAACAACAACGTCCTGTCGTAATAGGATAACTTTTATTACTTTTCTTTTACGTGTCCCCTTTGATTGGCAGCCCTGCTCAGCTCTGATGGCACCCTGATAACTGTGTAACTCTCTTAGGTTACACACCCCATTGTACGGTATAGTGCTCTTCACACTGTGTGTGTTTTTGTGTAACCAGATGTGCGTCCTTCACCACCGGTGGATCCGACAACTGATGCCGCTGCCGAACAGAGCAACCAGAAGACATGAAAAATGCATTCATGCAGTATTTTTTCTTTTTAAAAATGTTATCTAAACAGTTTTCAGTACCGCAAATGCTTTTCATCAGTTTAATATCTGGTTTTTATGTGCTGGTGATGACATTACTTGACAAAAATGACAAGTATCTACTTCATATTTCTCTCTTTTGCCGCAGTTGTCCAAACGTCCACTAGGTGGTGCTGTAATACCGTAAAAATCTAGAATGATTTTGACGCTCTCCGGTTAAATTGCTCAGGATCTTGACAAGCTGCACATCCCGATGCAGCTTATGCAGCTTATGCAGCTCATAAAGTATCAAAAACACGCAATTAGGGTTAAAACATGACTTGAGTCATCAGCATTCTGTTGGAGTTCTGCTGAGTTTTACTGAGCCTTGTGCAAGGTGCAAAGCCCTCACAGGTGTAAATACCCTGGCTGCAACACGTGGCTGCCATCAGCAGTTTCAGATACTAAAGGGAGCTGGATCATTAGATTTGCATTTGATTGTAAGCATCAGCAGGAAACATTCAAGTTTTCAAGGTGACCAAAAATTGCCATTATACCCTCACAGACTTGGTCAAGGTGCACCTGCTAAGCTAGTGTGTGTGCAGCCTTTCTGACCGCGAGGGCCCGTCAGAAACACGCTAACGTTCATCATTTTAACCCCAATCCACCCCCCGCCCCCCACAGGTCAAAGGTCAAGGTTATGCAACAACTGAACCCCATCTTCAGCTCGCCAGTGTCGGTGATTTAGCCCAGGGTATTTCTTCATTTAGAACACCAAAATTACAGTTGTGAGATATAATAAAAGCATCCATCACACACTCCCTTGTATATTCTGTTGTGTTTGTAGGCTGTCTCACAGCTAATGATGAGGGGGCGTGAAGGGTCAGGCCCTACACAAAAACACACATTCTGACATCTTGTTTGCTGTTAGTTGATGTCAAACCTGGTGCACAGGAGCGCTCGAAAATTCCGAGCCGACCTGTGACGCCGGCGAGCCAAATATTTCCCACCAAGACGCAACCGAACCTGACATTCACAAATGGCCGCCGGAGTTCATAGATGCCAGCCCATTGTTGAATCTTTAATGACTTTATTGAGGAATTCTCTGGTATTTCCTTTTGTTTTTGAACATTCTGGCCCCAACCTGTTATTCTTGCTTTTTTTTTTTTACCTCCAGACATTATGTGACTAATAATCAGTGTGTTAAAGGAATCATTTGAGCAGGACACGCACTTGGAATAACAAAACCACACGTGTGCTGAAAGGTATGTGGAAAACATTCTGGAGGTAACAGTTTGACGTGCAATTAAAACACAATGGGCATTGTGAGCGGCGTTTCTGAGCACTTTATCTGCATACCTTTTGGTTTCCCCCGTCGACCCCGGCTGTACAGGAAACTGTCACAATGGCTAATAAATCGTCCAATCAATGCGGGAGCCAAAGGGCGAGAGCGGATACACTCGGTGTTTATTTGGGGAGAGAGAGAATTTGAGTCATGAAACGGTCGCCCACAAAAACACACATGTCACGCTGGTTTAGTCAGAATGCTATCATAAGGTCGGTCATCACTGGAAGGGGTTCATTTACGTCACAAATATTCACAGGAACTCCGAAGACAACTTATCTGGTTTTGTTTCCCTTCCAACCCCTCCGCTGCTCAGCCGCAGCAGCTCGATAAGACGGCTCAAACCACATTTGATGATCTGGGGGAAGTTGTGCTTTTTGCTTATCATCAGCAAACTGCTGCCGTAACATGACATCACTAGAGGACGGACCCCCCCCCCCCCCCCGCCCTCCGACCCGTCCCTCGTCGGGACAATTACATCATCTTCACGCTTCGGTGAGAAAAAAAAAAAGCCATTTTTACAAGGTACTGAGAGAAAGAGGAGAATGAAGGGACCACTGAGAGTGAAAGTGCAGGCAGTAGGAGAGAGTGCAGCATCCCAAAAACTTCAGAGGCCTAAATTTGCACAAAGACAAACGTGTTAATTCCTGGAATCCAAAGGCTTGTTGTTGGAGGCAACGTGGTGGTGCAATGTTGCACCGCCGCTCCATCGGAGCTTCTCTCCGTGCAAACGGCTTCGTGGACACAATGGAGCAGCAGCCAGATGTGTGGTTTGCCCTATAATGGCACATGCTCATTCCGGTCCTGTGTATTTAGCGTTCTGGCTTCAGAGGTTTGGCCTCCGCGGCTGGCCCGGAGAGAGCTGATTCACAGACGCGGCCGAGGTAATTACGGAGGCCCGGAACGTCTATAAATACGAGCGGCGCACAGATCTGGCCTCGCTGCACCTAAACTGCAGCCGCAGAGAAGCTCCAGTTCCTTCCATCGGGCATTTCTGACTCGAGTTTTCGGCTGCAGAAAAATGAAGGAACATAAACACGTCGTCAGACGGCAACGGGGAGACGATAAATAATGAAACTGTCCCGTCTCTGCTCGTCAGGGCTGTCTTTAAAGGGTGTTGCGCAGTACAAAATCAGGGATGACGCTTCAGGAGAGGACAAAAACCAGGACGGATCTCCTCAGATCCTCAGCTGCTCTGCAGCAGGACCTTCTGGGCCCTGAGCCTGCAACCGTGTGGCAGCAGCCCTGGGGGTCAGGAGGTCAACAGGCAACGAGGAGGGGGTCAGCGTGGCAGCAGAGCCCACCCCCCGAGGCTGAATCATGCCTAGACAGTGACGGCTCCACAAACAAACGCGCCTCAGAAGCGGGGTGGTCCGATCAGAGCCGACGGCGGGACGGTCCCACCGTCGGGAAGAACGCAACCTGTCCTAAATGTGGCAGATTTCCAGTGCTCCTCTGAGCTCCCTGTGGACTCGAACTAGCACTACTCCCCTCAAACCATAAACAACAACAGAGCAAGTGCCTTTTCATTGTCTTTAAGTTATTGTGGTTTTTTTTTAATATAACAAAAAACAAACTAAGGATCAAAACGTTCACCTCTGACTCATTCCATCGCCACTGAAACAAACACATTTTCCCGGACGCAAACGTCAGGGAATTTTGTTCATTGTGCCTCCCTAATGAACTGGGGAAACTGGACCGCTGGTTGGTCTTCCAGGAAAGGGAAGTGGGCACAGACACTTTTGGAAGAACTCTCCACAGAGACCCAAAGATAGAACAAATATAAAAAAAGAATCATTTAAAAATTGTCAAAAATGGTGGGCGCCATCATTCAGTGTGTCTGAAACAGAGAGGGCCGACATGGAGGCTGCAGAGGGGGGGCGGTGTGTTCAAAAGCAGCTGAGAGACACGTGTCAGTGGGACATTTAAAGTGTCCTGACAGCCAGCAGAGGAGAATCAGCCTTATCGCCGCGCAGAAGCTGCGCCCGGCGATTAGCGGGTTATCTCCCATCCTGCGCTGGGAGCCGGGCCCCAAGCTGAGGCAGGAAGGAAGGCTGGGCAGTGGCCCCGCAGCAGCTGAAGAATGCCGCAGACGGATCCAGGTTCTCGGAGACACGCAGGGTCCCTCAGACATGAGCCGCATATAAAACGTGGCCCAAATAGAGAGGGGAGAGCGGGGCTGTTTGCCGGGGCCGGGCCCCCCTCGTCCACACAGCCTGGCTTGACCTCCTTCTCTGATCCCGCAGCCTCTCGGAGTGCAGCGAGAGAGTCGCTCGATTGTTTCTGTCGTTCCTGTTTGCAGCAGGCCTTCCAGACAAAGCCGCAGGCCGGTTAAAACGAGGAAGCGCAGGGGCTTGAGGCACTGCGGGGTGTCAGAATCAGACAACAACGAGCCCCGGAGAGTTCTGGCTCCTTCCCAACGGGACGCAGAGGCCAAAGAAATGCTCATCTGCATGCAGGGTTGGCCTCCTTCCAGCCATTCAGATGCAGCACCCACTAGTGGCACCTTCCCCAGGGAGCCTTTCTTTCAGCGTGCTAGTCTTCCTCTAGCATCGCCCAGCTCGGTCCACGGCCTTCCTGCGCCCCAGAGGTTCTACGGGAGAGCAAACAAGGCGGCGGAAACCGCAGAAACTGAACCAGTTGCGTCGTGTTCATCGTTTCTTCGCCAAACCAGATGAATTTCCCCCTCCCCGTGTTTACGCTGCAACCTCCAGGAATGAAAGGGCAGGATTTTGCAGCTCTGCGTCGCCCGGCTGTTCTTAGGGCAGACAGGGAAAAAGGGGCTTCATTGCCACAAAGTTCTCCCTCTATTTTGTGTCTTTTTGAGGTGTGGCGCAGGTACCAAAGGGTACCCTGCCAGAGAAGACGCTCACTGTAAAAATCTGCCTTAAAACACCCCCCCCCCCCCCCCCCCCACACACACACACACACAACATTGTGTGTTGACGCACCAAAGAGGGGGCCTCGGGGCCCCTGTGTGGGGGTTGGACGCTCAGCCCCGGTTGTCTCTCAGATCTCAGACGCTCAGGTAGAACCGAGGCTCGCTCAGGTGAGCTGCCTCCAACCAGAGCTGGCCTCGCTCTCGTTGCTCTTTTATTTCCTTCCCTCGCTGTGTTCGTTGGATAATCCCATCTCCCCCCACAGAGCCCCTTTTCAACTCCTCACTGTCTGCAAATGCGCTGAGTAAACTTTGATTAGACGCGCAGCGCAGGAGGAAGTGTTGAACACCTTCCAGCACAGACTCTATTATCAGGATCGGTAAGGAAGAAGATATTCCCAATCCCTGACCATCATTTCCAGCCACAGACGCGCTCCGGTGCAGCGCAGTGACCTACTTCTCTGCAGCGCGGCCTATGTTTCATACCTGAGCGCGATATTTCTGCAGAATTCACCCAAAAACTATCTAAATATACAGATAATACAGCCAGCGAGCTTCGCACCAATCAGCCACCTCTGCCATCACCAGAAATAACTCCGAGGCGCGTTCGCTGCCACGCACGCTCAGGTGCGTCTCCGGCGCTGCGGGACGCGGGTGGGCGGGGCTTGCAGCGCGGAGCCACGCCCCCGCCGCACCGCCGCTCCCGGGGCTTGAAGGAGAGCGGCCAGGAGCGCACAGCCCGTCCGCCAGCGCGCACTGCTGCCAAAACATGAGCCCGTCCACGCTCGCTGCTGCGCGTCAACACTCGGGACAACAGCTCCGTTTCCACTGACTTCGTGCCGAAGCACCAGACCCGTCGCCATCGTCCGGCTCCTCGCTCAACTACTCTCCACCTCCACCTTCTCTTTCCTCCCTCTCTCTCTCTCGCCCTCGCCGTCTGCGCTGGAGCTTTCGTGCCAGAAAATGTGCGTGGAGAGCGATGGATGCGAGATGGAAGGCTGCAGCAGTTCGGATGAGGTGCGCACCCTTTCGGGCAGCATGAGCCCGGGACTGAAACCCAACCCGGACCTTCACCCCTGCAAGCCGGGCCAGAAATTCCGCGCCGCGCTGCTCAGATGCCGCACACCGACCGCCGCTGCCGGAATCCTCAGCTTCGGGAACGTCCTCAATTACATGGACAGATACACAGTAGCCGGTAAGACTTCTGCCTCTGCTGTCCTTGCGTTGGCGCCACGGGTGGGCTGTGCTGGTGTCCGACCAGAGTGGCCGTGGGGGAAGACGCGCATTCGCTGCCCGGTCGGCGCTCACCTCTGCGCAGACGGGCGGAACAATGGACAGTCAGCCAAGAACCTCCAGTCGGATGGGTGATCTCTCAGCCTGCTCTCCCCAGTTTGTGCTCACTGTGAGAAAATAATTACCTGAGACAAATCAGTTCAAGCGAAGATTGAGAAATCTAAAATTGGAGGGGAGGAAATAATCGATCAATTAAAGCGATCGAAAGATTTCATCCATCTTTGTGATTTTGCTGCGCGCTCACGCGCCGGAGCAGTTTCTGTGGCTGAGAAGTGAGCGAGAGGAGAGGGAGACTAGAAGCGGGCATCCGTGGGTCCCCGGGAGGGATGGAGGGTACTGGGCAGCGTGGGGGCTGCTGCGCCCCCGGAGCCCTGCGCTCCAGATCCTCCGCGGCTGTGCGCCAGGGACCAACGCAGGCGCCCCCTCAAGGCTCGCACAGATGGAGATCAGGCATCGATTAGATTGTAAGCAACAGTGGTAAACACATTAGACGCGGTGATTGATTTAATTATTTATTTAACGCAGATCTGATAAAGATTCTGGACTAAAGCTCCCGCCTGGCTGTTCCCAGGTCCAGTTTGCAGAATTGTTATTTCAGTGCTCCTGTCACAGACGGTTGATCTGCTGGAACTACTTTAGCCTCTGACTCTCAAACCGAGGTGGCGAAAGGGTTAAAATATTGCTGCAACATGGAGCGTGGAGGGAAGAGAGGGCTCCTCTTCCAGGAGATGCAGTCCTGGTTAAAGGGGCCCGGTCGGAGCCGATTCCCACATTCCCACCTGCCAGTACTGTCAGCGTGAACGTGTGTAGGGTTTCTCCCTCTGGCCAGTCAGAAGGTGCGTCGTGCACACAAAAGTAGCCACATGCCCAAGGCTCCGGGTCCAGTCTGTCAACTCTACATCTGAGTGGAGCTGCAGGGCCTGAGGTGAGCTGAAGGATCGTTATCAGGGGTGGGTGGGTGGGTGGGTGGTGGTGGCTGGGAGGGGGCTGAGCTGTCGAAGCCAGACCAGGAATGCCCTGATGCTCCAGCATCTCCAGGCAACGCTCAAATAGCTGCATCCTCGCTCTTAGCCAGGCATGAGTCAGCCACCCAATCCTCCGTTTACTCACACCTCCTGGCCTCCCGTTCGGAGGAACCCCCCCCCACCCCCCACCCCCACAGCCTCCATTAGACACTCGAAGAAGACGAGGACTTGGGAGAGGGTGGAGGAGGAGAGGTGGAACAAGCGTTTCCTTGTCAGTGGGTGGAGGCGGTGGGACGGGGCTGTGCTGCTCTATTGCAGAGGATCCACTTGTTCATTAGGCGTGTGTGTCCCACCCTGGTGGGGGGCGAGGGCCAGCCGCCAGGGGCCCCACCGCAGTAGCGTGCAGGTGTGGGGGGGTCCCCAACCTTGTCTGGATGGTGCCATCTTTCTCTTTCTTGACACTTCTCCTCCATTCTCACAATCCTCCCCTCCTTTCCTCTCTCTTTCTGCATCTGTAGATCCCTACATGATGATGTCAGAGAACCTCTGGGATGTTTGCTAAAAGGACGTTTGTAGGGGGAACATTTTGCTTCTGTTCCCCACACAAATAGTTAAACAAATCGTGGCTGACAGACAGAGCTGTTAGTGACGTCTCCTTCAAACAGCTCTTTATAAAACACCTCTTTTTTTTGGAATACACACACACACACACACGAAAAGATTCTTTTGACCACTTCATCTGTGGTTGTACGAAGTCGGGGCAGCTTGTGAGCTGGAGGCTCTGCCTGGACATGGACGTGGAATATTGGCAGCGTTGATCTTGAGCATCCTTTTAGCACCATCCTGCACCAACCACCTCCCCACCCCTCCCAACCACCCCCCCCCCACCCTGCTTCCCGCCCAGCCATCCACTCGGGCTGAGAGTCAAAAGGTCTTTGTACCGGCAGCCGTTACTGTAGCCTGTCTAGATCACTGCAGCATTGTCATGGAGACAGAGGGGGACCATTCCAGACACCGGGCCTATTCTGCTCTGCTGTAATCATAGGGAAAACCTCACCCAGCGAGAGAGAGAGAGAGAGAGAGAGAGAGAGACAGAGAGACAGACACACACACACACATACAGTTCTACCAATTAGAACCCACCGGTGGAAAAAGGCTGAATTGGTCGTCTCCTGCAGATTTCTCTAAGGGTCCCCTCACAGTCTGGGAATGAGTTTAAGTTGAATCTAATCAAACGATTGCATGAACTCGTTAATGTTTCCATCTCTTTGTTTGCTCTTTGGGACTCCCTTCAGCACATCTGCTTCGGTCTTACACCGTGTGTCGGAGAAGTTCGAGCAATTTCCTTTTTTTCCCCTGCATTGAGGGATTGGCAGACAGACGGTGGTCTGGATTTCTTCAGACGCACTCGCAGGTAAGGTCCATGCAGGCGAGTGTGACCATGCTGGGTGCGAAGGGGAAGGAGGGTGTGAGCGGCAGTTGAGTGGGACTGCAGGACTCAGCTGTTCAGCTGGTGACTCCGACCTGACCCGAGCTGCACTTTTCACACACCTGTGGGTGTTTTTAAGACCGTCTCTGACGCAGACGATGCAGAAACGAGAAGACGTTTGGTGTCTTGGAGCTCTGCCTGTAGGGGAATGGCAGTCCAACCCTACAGGAACGAGCGGCGGAGCTGGATGAGTTACGGTGCTGCGTCGCCTGTGTCTGGCAGCCATTTAATCCGCGGTACTTAAAATCCATTTGCTTTCAAGACTGCGTCTGAGTACGTCTATGTTTAATTTAATTTGAGCTGGCTTTGGAACCTTAATTCTTGTCGCTGGACTCCCTGAAGCCCTGGAGCAGACAGTCCAAGCTCCTTGACAGCTTATGATAAAGAAAGGATTAGGTGTTTTTTTTTCTTGTTTCGGTGAACGTGAGAACATGCGAGGCAGACACTCAGCACTTAAAGTTATTTGCCCGGGAAGTAAGTAAACCCTGGTGTGTGTTAATTCCAGCCCCCCCCCCGCCCCACCCTGAGGCGCACTCGCCGCTAAGCCTGCCATAGCAGTAATGTCTGCCAGGCTAATCATGCCATCACGCAATGACAGGGACCATGCAGATTAGAGGTATCTGCAGATCATTGCTTATGCAGAGTTCCTGTCAAGTTCCTGTCAATCTGTCTGGGGGGGGGGGGGGGAAGGAGGGCGGGGGGCCCAATGCAGGGGCACTTCCTATTGGACAATCGCAGCACCTTTGCATGCGAACTTTGACACAGTCATAATCTTCTTAAGCGCTGCTCATTGTGACAATAAAAATTAAAAAAAAGGGTGCATCTGAGAGCCTGGCCGGGCAAGGTCCCATTGCGGCACTTTACTGGTCGCGACTGTACGTGGACCCCAGGCGCAACTTTTTTCAGAGCGCCCTAGCGGAATGTGGCAGGAGAGGAAGCGTCTCCACGCTACCGACTGCGTGAGAGGCTGTGTGGTCTGCCAGTTGCCCGCTGTTGTGTTTTACGGCCATTACTTCAAAAGTTCCATCAACAACAGCGGCAGCCATGTTGAAAAGATGGAAAAGCCCCCACTAATTGACTTCACAGCGCCGTCTGCCTCCTCTTTTGTTGCGCTTTTTCCATCTGATGTGGAGCCGTTTCAGATCAGCGGAATGTCACGGTGCATGGAATGGAACCGCCAAAGAAAACCACTCAGCATCTTTAAGAATTTCTGTTATGTTATTGTGGAGAGTAAAATAGGGGTTGTTTTTCCTATTTTTTATTGAGTTATTATACAATATCTGAGCATATTTTCCAGACAGGTTTCCCACAGATATCCTGCTAATCCCTCCACGTCTTTACCCTGGTGCGCCATTTCCTCCACCGTGAGAAAACAGTCTGTGTGTTCTTTAGGTTCAGATTTAGCCGTCGGCTGTAATAGTAAGAGGCAGATTTGCTCTCTGCCAGCGCAGCCTTTCATGTGGCTACAGCGCGTTTTTACCACCGAGCAGACGCGTCACCCTCGCGGAAGTTCTCACCCCGTGACCCCTGCGGAACCAGCTCTGATCTGTCGTTTCATACCCTGCTGGATCTCATTTCCCCGGACGATTCTTTCTCTTCTCTTTGTTACCTTTATTCAGAAAATTTCCCAAGATTCTTGTGCTTTACCTCTTGTTTCACGTGTTTAAACCTCCCAACACACTGGGTTTATCAGTAATCGATCATTTCTGATGTGGAACGTTTTGGCTTCTTGAATATCAGGAAATTGGTGTCTGCTGTTATTCTTCCAACCGTTGCATATTTGCCGTGTTTCCCCAAGTGTCTATCAGACTGGTTACTGATTCATGCACACAGGGTCAATTTTTAACTGCAGACAGGTCCAGTAACGCTTACGTTGCCATCTAGTAAAAACATCCACTCGAGGCTTCTGTTACCACCTCAGTACTTGTAAAATTAGGACAAGTACATCGTAAAATAATATCCAGCACAATATTCCGCCTTCGCACGTCAACATGTTCCAGCCTCAGGCTTGCAGTTCCAGCACACACACACACACACACACACACACACACACACACACACACACACACACACACACACACACACAGAGTCTTTGCTTATCATTTAAACCCTTAAGAGACTCTTATCTTTTAACTTCCAGCGGCTTGACGAGTTGTAAAAGACAACAGTGCTCACGCCGGCCGCCTGTTGCTGTTGGAGATGTGAGCGTGATGTAGCCTGATAATCACTGACCTCCTCCTGTGTGATCAGAGGAGCGTGTGCGGACTCAGGGATGGGGCCTTTGTGTTTTTCTGTGCCCTCCGCCCCTCCGTTTGCTGTGGGATCACGGCCCTGTGATAACCCCAGTATCTGCTCCGGCCAGGAAGAACTTTGGATGTACATTTTGCTGTCTAAAATGATGAGAGACCGCATGAGAGGCGTTCTTGGTGTGCCTCCATGTTTACCTCTGCTGCCTCTCTTAATGAAGACAGAAGACATGTGCTGAGAAAAGGAGGAGATTTGCACAATGTTGAGTTCTTTGCTGTCAAAGAACGATGAATTTCTGTTTTAAAAACCTGATAGGGAAAAAATTTAGCTTGTCCACTCCCTGCATTCCCTCCTATCTGGTTATTACAGCAAATTTGAGATAGGAAAATGTTCTTGACACTCATGTTTTGGATGGCAACGAAAATATACACAGGTGATTTGGGTGTTGCTCCACACAACCACTGCTTTATTGTTTTACAGTAAGAAGAACTATAGTTCCCAGTATTCTGCTACCCAAGACTGAAAAACGTGTTTTTAATGCAGACGTCTGACCTTTTCACTTCTTAGACTCACATTTCCCTTTTTCCTCTACGCTCTGTTTCAACACAAACACCAGGAGGGACATAAAATTAAAGAAAAGGCAAAGCTGCAGCTTTAAATGCCACACATGTTTTATTTAAAATGCACACACGCGAGCGCAGCAGCAGCAGCAGCAGCAGCTGGAATATTTCCAAGTGATGAGACAACAATATCCTGAAATTGGATTTTTCTCTGACACTTTACCAAGAAAGAGAGGAGAGGACCAGAATCCAATATTGACTAGCTTGCAGCTGGAGCCTCAGCCACCGTTTGTGGAAGCAGACCTGCAGCTACATGCAGCGATATGAGCTCGCAGCTCCTGGAGGCTCTCTCAGCCGCTAGAATAATATTTAAAGTGCTTATTCCAAACAGCTTTACGGTGAAAACCCCTCCTCCCTGCGGAGCATTTTAATCATTTCCTGCATCACGTGTGATATTGTAAAGCGAGGCGCTCGCCAGGGGGGATAACGAAGCCTCGTGTCTGTCTGACCAAGACCTATGGGTCTGTGGGCCTCCTCGCACGTTACATCAGTCAGATTTGAAATGCACGTCCCCTTTTATCACAGATCTTCAGTTGTTTCCAGATGTTTTTTCTAAATTAAGAACAAACAGTTGCTTCGGTGCTTTCGGTTCAAATAGTCCTGCCTCATTTTGCTGTGCGACACGCGCAGCGCCCAGTAAAACCTCTGGATCTGCCTATTTCTGGCTGCACTCTGTTAAAAAGAGGCAACACACACACACACACACGCACACACACACACACACACACACGCACAGGCGTTGTGGGTTTATGTGTTTCTGCATTGCACCAAACCGGCTGACTTGCAGCGCTCTCCTGACTCTTCAGCGTGTTTACTGAACCAGCCGCTCACCACTTCAAACCTGACTGGGTTTTGATTGCACGTGTTTATCTTTGACCCAAACGAGCGAACCTCTTCCTGGTAGAGACGACACTCATCTGTGCTGTTACACACGCGTGTTCGGCGAGACTCCGTGTCGTCAATCAGGTTCTGAGCTTCGAGTGCATTTTTGAGCGGAGCTAAACGCCCATCTAGGACCTGAGGCCGCGCCGCCGCCGGCGTGTCAGCTCAGCTGTCTTCTGATGAATGGATGGTATGTGCACGCAGTCACTGACAAACAATACGAGATATGTTTGTGTGTTTTCCCACCCTTGGGAAAAAAAACAAAGAAAAACTAAATTGTTCACTTGGGTTTTAAATTCATGCAAAAGGCGTTTACAAGCAGACCATAACAAACGTTTGAGTGCATCAAAACACCGTTTTTCTCCTGGGCCAGAAATGAATTTTTACAGGCTTGTGCAGAAAAAAACAAAAAAAAAAAAAGAGAGGCTGTACTTTTGTTTTTCTCGCAGCCTTTGATGCTCGTAGAGAGATGCATATGTTCAGAAGAGAGGGATCAAGTTGTTCTAAGTTGAATATGTCTTGTTTTGGAGCAAAGGAAGAGCGCGCACGTGCCTTGAGCAGGATTACCCGAAGTCACCTTGGCAGCATGTGCATGTGGAGGTGTATCGGCTGTAGATTTGATGGATATGAAAGGATGTCTGTAGACGTTTGACAGCCATTTGGGGTGTTTGTATCAACTCACGTGGGTTTTGAGAACATTAACACAGCAGGTGTGTTAACAGAAAGACATCAAAAGGCAATTAAAACATGGATACCTACTTATTTACTTACTCCCACTACTGATAAAAATGTAGTTAGACTCAGTGGGACACTGAAGACTAGGTGATGCTGCAAGCGATGGGTGCTCTATAGCTGCTTTGTGTTAAATTGAGCTGAAAATGTAAAAAAAACCCATCATCACTTCTCAACTTGTCGTGCCTTGTGGGTATTTGGCACGCTGTCTCTTCTAGAAACAGCGCTTCTGTCTAGACAGACGCTTTGACAGCCTGTGGACATCTTATCGTCGTACTTTACGGCTCAGGCCGAGAGATTGGAGGGGATGTGGAGATGTAGATGAGTCAGCTGTCAGAGAAGCAAACAGCCGTGGAAACGGCCTCAGCAGCAGCATTTTCGTTGCTTAAATGCGCTAATCACACTTGTTTGAGCACACACAGTCAGCTTGTCCCTCGCTATAATGTTCTAATATCACCCGCAGCAGATTTCTTCTAAAACCGCTGTGGAGTGAGGAAAAGAAAAGGTCATTTAAAACGCGGCGACCGTAATCCTTATTGCCGTTATGTAAAATAAGCACCCAGATTAGCGACAGTTGCGCAAAACCACTCACATCCCCCCCCAACACAGGATGATCTTTCATTATTTCCAAATTTAAAGACACAAGTATGTTTGTGTTTTTTAGACGTTGCACTTTTAACCTCTGTCATGCTTTTTTTTTTTTTTCCTTTTAAAAGTTCAAACATCAGAATCCACAACAGATCACTTCCCCTCCGGTTTCTCCTTTCCAGAGCTCCTCATAAATAAACGGACCTCGGCATCGTGGCTGTTGGGTATTCCTGGGAGATGACGAACCTCTGGCACTCAGACAGTTTCATCGCCTCACAAATACCTTTGCTGTGCTTCACTGCGTCCGCGTCCAACACATCTACTGCGCGGCCTCGTCCTGGGATGTATTATTGATGAACTATAGGTTCAGTCTGCTCCCTCGATGCTTTACAACGCATTCCCGTCTACCGCCATCAAATATTTAGCGCGCTCTGGCTGGAACTAATGCACCGCAGCCCTCCAGATGAATTCAGGCTTGTGATTAGTGGGAGAAAATTAGGATTCAATAAAAAAAACAGCCTTATGAATCAAAGTGGAAAACCTGCTGCCCTTTTCATCTGATTTGCCCGTCACAAATTTGGAAGATTAGAAAGCTGTTTGAAATTCTGGTGTGCTTCCGTAACACATTCATCCTCACACACAGACGGTTTCATGAGGATATCTGAATCGTGAATCTGTTCAGGAAAGATAGCGACGGGATATAGGATTAGTTGCTGGGCTGAGGTGAACCTGCTGTTTATGCTGTGTGGGCGAGTGTTTAAATTTACATCCGCTATGGTAAAACCATGTAAAATAACGTCTTGCCTGCCACAGGTAAGGAGGCCAACCATGATCTCCACACACTGGGCAGCAAATTGTGCCTAAGAAGTCATTAAATCAGCCTTGCTAATAATGTTCCATAGTGTTGCTGTTAATGGGCCCTTGGGAACCAGTAAACCTCATTTCAACCCAAGCTCATTTTAAATATGCAAATACAAGATCCTCTATCAGTTGTCATTTCCTGGAGGTGACAGGCTGACTTGCTGAGCACCACAGTCTCTCCACGGTGTGCAGCTTTTTCTCTTTGACTCTTTTCACACATATCACCACATAACTTGCGCATTTAGTATCTTTCGACTCGATTTGTGTGAAATACACGTGAATGACTCTGAGGTTGTGGTGCTCGGTCACTCTTGTGCGAACAAAAGGTCAGAAGATCCTGGTGGAAAACGTGCCGATTATCGTGCCACTTATCTGGACCTGAACTTCCCAAAACAAGATCGGGAAGACCCTCAGTGGCCTGGGTTTTCAGTCTGTCCTGGAGCTCCGAAGGCCTCCCGTGCTGTTTCCCAGGCTTCTGCAGCACGTTTCCTTTTGGTGCAGTGGGGGGAAGGAAGTGGAATGGAAAAAAAAAATCACCCCTCCACCCACTGTGGCCGCATGGCTGGGGCGGAACGCCGTCGGCCCGGAGCCCGCCGGCCGCAGTCGGGCATATTTGTGGTCAGCTTTCTCCTGGCTGCAGTCTGAGGCGCTCTTCAGCGCGACTGGCGGTGACACGTCCAGCCCCAAACGCAGTGGGAAGAAATGCACTTTTTCTCCTCGTCCGTTATGGCCATCACTCTGTCCCTCACACACACTTCCACCGGGGCTTTGTAGAACACAGGATGAACCCGTTTACAGGAATGAAGAACAAGATTTGGCCGCATCAGCAGAGCCGTTTACCACAGCTTGTCACACTGGCCCAAATTGGTAGTGGTAAACATGCGCACACAATCGTACGCTGAAACTAGTAGAGAAGGGAACGCACTTATATGGCCAACGCACAAACACTGGAAACATGTGCTCACGCCCCCCCTGCCACCCCCACCACCCTCTCTCTTTCTCTCTTCCCTAAATTGGATCGCTACTCTCCTCTTCCTTTCAGCCTAGTTTCTCGGAGCAGAAATAGAATCACTGGGGGTCGGAGATCCCAAGATGTCCTCTAGTGCACCTACCTGCGCGTGTCAGAGTTGTTGCAGCGGCGTGTTTGTGAGTGCGGGGAGTCACAGCGACAGCATGCACAACTCGCAACTCCTTTCCTGACTCACGCTGTTCAAACCGTGGGCCCGATGCAACATTTGCAACCAACCTCTACATGATCATCATCAGTCGTGTTTTTTTTTTGGGTTTTTTTTTTGACCATATTTAAATTTAAAGCCTCTGAATTAGCTGTCGCACACACACACACTCTGTCTCTGTCCTGTATTTAGAAAGCAGAAGCAAGTGTCTCGCACCCTGAATCACAACAACAAATAAATTGGATGGAGCCTTTGACTGTCTGTGTGTGTGTGTGTGTGTGTGTGTGTGTGTGTGTGTGTGTGTGTGTGTGTATGTGTGTGTGTGTCACAAATGTCGGGCGCTGCGACAAGGTTGCCAATGTAGAGAATTCATCAAAAAAGACTCAGTGTAGTGTGTAACAACTATAGATACAATATAGAACTATACACTTGCTCATCATGGTTTGTTAGTACAAACTCAGGGAGTGTGTGTGTGTGTCAGAGGGAGGGTGCATTGTTGTCACCTTGAATGATGGCATGAGTTTCTGGTGTTGTCAGGACGGGCCACATTCCTGTGACGTCTCTGGTCTGCCGTCGTGCCCGGACGAACATAGACCCCAGCGGGCTGATGGGAGAAACTCGACCGCTTCGCTGTTGGTTGCGATCATAATGGAGACGGAGGAGCTGAAAACGCAGCCCTAATGTCTAGAATTCGTCTTCTCCATCTGTTGTGACAGCTTTGTCAGCATGCAGATGCCAGTATTTGGAGAAAAGGCTGAGTTCCGTTGCGGGTGCTTGACCTTTATCTCCTTTATTGCCTCTGCAGCATCGTCATGGCAACTAAAGTGGGTGCTGCCACTTTAGTTGCTGCCAGCTCGGGTGAGGATCGTGATACATCATCATTAGGCAAACTGCTGACTGCCGTCTTCTGATTGAGACGTTACTTTAATTCTCAGCTGGATTATGAAAGAAGCGATTAGGACGGGCGAGTTTGAAAAGGCCTCGTTCGGAGGAAAGATGATAGTTGTGATAGGCTGTTACACAAACACAGAGCTGCTGGCTTTCTGTAATCCCCCTCAGATCAACACAGTTCATTACACAGATCACTGCGCATGAACTCAGTAAAATAAACACCGTCACTTTGATGGAACTTCACACACTGAGCCTCTCCCGCCGCAACTGCATCTGCGCCGCAAACACCTTCTCCCGCACGTGGTAATAGATCTAATCTTGTTGCTACAGCAGGATTTCCTCCCAGTTGCCACGGCGAAGTCTGGTCTGGTGTGTGTGTGTGTGTGTGTGTGTGTGCGGCTGGGCTCTTCTAATTTTGCAGTGTCGTGTTATTAGCACTTTGCCAAGTCTACCTTTATTAATTGTCTGGTAACTGTAGACGGGTGTGGCTCGCACAAACACAGGCTCTGTCCAGGAGGGACGCTCCACCATCTGGCCTAGGAATCCCCCTCCCAGCAGGCCATGTGTGTGTGTGTGTGCGTGTGTGTGAGGGAGAGAAGTCCTTCCAGGATAATTAGAGTACAGCTGCGGTTGTACAGTACAGTTAAACACCGCCGGCGCTGTTTGATGAGCCTGACAGAGGAGCAGCGTTACAGTCACACTCAGGACTCCTGACAAGGTCATGCACAGATCACACCCCCTAGTCCTACCAATCTGTGTGTGTGTGTGTGTGTGATGCTGTAGTGTAATGCATGCATTTTTCCCATCCATCTTACATCACATACTTCTGACACGAACCTAGACAGTCCCAAATGGTACCAGGACTTTTAGGAAGAGCTCTTTCTGAGCCGATTCTGTGGTGTGTGGAAGGATTTCCATGACGCTCACTTTGGTGAGACTCACTGAAGGTAGCTGAGGTAGCAGGTAGGAAACTGAGCCGCGACAGAAACGACAATGTCGTGTGAGAATGTGAGCGGGCGCGTTGACTCAGACGGCAGGAATTTGACGTATGTAGTCCGACAGGCACCTGCCTCTGAGAAAGTAAATCGTGTGATTCCTAACCTGATCAGCTGATCAAGCTCACCTATCCGTACAGTAGATTCTCACGCAATTTTGCGGTGTTATAATTCCTCCATGATCCTTTTTTAGATTATTTTAAAAGCTTTTCCAGTCCAAATAAATGAGCACTTTTGTTAATTATATGGTTTAACGTGTGGCTCTAGTGTTTTTATATGATGTGCAATAAAATCTGAGTATAAAGGGGACGTTGTTGTTTCTAAAAGTGCAATCGGCTCAGGTCCACTCGCTGAAAGTCAGCTCACAGTAGAGAAGCAGCCAGCGGTTTAAAACGTTGCTCGTGCGGCTCTTTTCTTTCCCATGAGCCGTGTTGAAATCCCCGGCAAGATTCGGCTACCTCGCCGCATTTGGGTTTCTCTCATGGATTATTCTCTTTGCCTTAAACAAGACTTTCATCATTCCCAAGCTAGGCGGCTAGTTGATAAAAGGATTTCTGTAGCTCTGATGTAGCAGGCTCTGATCTGCATCTGCCCATGTAAAAAACTTTCCCGGGTGTTCTCGCGTAGACTTCTGTCGTAAATGCAGCCTTTTAAAGTCTTGTTTTATGATAGCAACTGCATTTTAACATGTCTCCGGGTGTGATGAGTTCGCTTCTGCAGACCTCGTCTTCCTCGTAGCAGATGTAATGCAAGCCTGACTCAGTGTTATGAAAGATTGTAATCCCTGATATGTCCTTATCTAATCCCTGTGCTCATTCGCCCATAACATCTGTGTAAACCGATAGTACTTGAGTACAGTATCCGTGTACCCTTTAAAAAGTGACACCTTGGACATTGGAAACATGGGTCCAATGTGAGGTTCTGCCATTCCAGCAGAGCTGATCTCGGGTTACAGTCCTGGGAGGACTTCAAACGCTCTGAAGCCGTCTCACCGTGCGGCAGCCTGGAGTTGTGGCGCTGCTGTGCGTTTGCGTGACTGATGGCAGCCGTCTCAAACATTGACCTCACGCCATCGGTTGCAGCCCAGGGGCCCCACGGAGTGTTTTAAACACCAGCCCGCGGGGCGCTAATCATGCAGAAAATGCTTTTCTGCGTTGTTTTGTTTGCATCCGGTGAAATAATAGAATATTGTTCATCTTCTGTTTTACAACCTTCCGTTAAAGCCTTGCAGACATTTTTGGTTTGTTTAACATCGTGTTGGAGCCAGGAAAACACTCACATCTCTGTCAGGAAGTTGAGAAGTGTTGGCTTTGAATGGCATCCATAGATCAGATCCAGTAATAATCGGGAGCCGTAAAAGGCTGTAATCCAGCCGGGGCGAGTGTTTCCACCATTCATCTTCTCTCTCTTTGTGTTTGCAGGTGTTCTTCTCGACATCCAGCGACACTACGGAGTAACGGACAGCGGGATCGGACTGCTGCAAACAGGTAAGCGTCCGGCAGAAGTCGTGAGCCCCCGAACAACCGCAGTTCTCAATGGAGCTTCTAGGCTCGTTAGGTGAAATTCTACACATAAGCCTGATGATAGAGTCAATCAGTGATGATATTGACTCTACAGCCCCTGTGAGAGTGAGACTTCCTCACAGGGGCTCCGGCAGCAGGTCAGAGGAAAGGAAAACACAGCCTGAAGCCAGGCAGGCTGTTCTCCCGAGAGCCCCCACACACCCGCAGCGTCACAGGAGCGCTGCTCAGGGCAGGGTTTCCTGTTCCACCAATGAATTCAGCTTTTTTTAGGGAGATACCTTGCAAAGCCCTCTCATTGGAGGACAGGAGCCTCTCTTGTCCACAAACACCAACAAACTTGCACACAAAGTGCCATTGAGGCCAGGCAGGTTGGTGGGGCGGAAGAATCCAGCCCAGTGTTTTTGATCGGCAGACTGACTCTGGCCCAGCTGAGGAGCATACAGGGGATAAAAATATCTGCGGAGAAAGGCATCAGTGTTGGATACACCCTGTTTTTCCAGAGTTAAAAACCCTCACGTTTTGTATTTCCGTGACCCGTTTTTCAGTTTGCGCTGATTTGATTTTTAGGTGACGGCTGAGGTTGACTTTTTTCCCCAGGTGACGTCTGTTTGTTCTCCTCAGTTTGCATTGGTTCATATTTTGGTCGTGCACACGGGCAGGTTGGCAGCCACCCTTTAACACACACACACGAGCCTGTTTCAGACAAGCGTTGCGTTAGCAACTCGCCCTCTGCAGATTTTCTACCCAGCTGATCAGGCTAAAAGCAGAGCTAGCGTGCGACTGCTCCCTGTCAGCCTGACTCCTGCTGGCTCCACGATCCTCAGGTGACGTCTTGGTCACACCAGCCTGAGGAATGCTGGGTGTCCAGCCTGCAATCTAGGAGAGGGTGGATGCACACAAGGAGCTTAGGTGTGAACGGAGGTTAGGAGGCTGACGTAATGGCCGCGCTGGGACAGCCACTCTCAGTTTGGGTGTATATTTACAGTGTGCACACAGCCTGTTCTGCGCCCACCCCACCAGCCCGCTGCGTCTGTCTCCGGGGGGAACAATCCCAGCCTCTGTCCGCACCTGAGCGGCCAGGCCCGGCCAGCTCGCCCTCACTTTTTCCTCGCGGCCGCTGTCCCGGCAGCTTTTATCCTCCTGGAAACACCAACTGCTAACGTAGGTGTTTTTTTTTTATGGGCTGTGGGTGATGTGCGTGGCGAGGTTTCCTCTCACTCACAGGTCAACCAACGCATCTCGGATAAAAACGCCGAGCACACGCTGCAGGATCCAAATCGAAGAAAAGGCAGCGAGTGGGAATTTAGGAACTAGAACCTTTAAATTCTGAGAGCAAGCTCTCTGGTGGGATTCAGAGGCGTCGATCAGGTGGCTGCCGGAGCCTGAGGGTCTCCAGCGTCTGACACGGTGCAGAGATGGTCTCACCTGAGCCCAACAGACCTGTCAGGGTCTGCTGCCTCGGTGGAAATGACAGGCTCAGGAACATACCTGAGGGTACTGAGGGCAGAGAAGGTTAATGGGAGGGAGAATGTGGTGGGGAGGTAGAGGGGAGGGGGGGGGTGGATGGGATTACCTTTGGTTGGAGGGCGCCTATGAGCTCTTTTATCAGGTAGAAATCAGAGAAAGCAGTCTCCCGAATGTTGCCTTTTATTCTAATCAAGAGCTCAAAGGCAAATCAGAAACTAATCTCAGTGGGTTGAATTCCTGACTCAGAGACGTGCAGCAGGCCTGGAGCCTCCTGGTGAGGGTCGTTTTCCAGGAGGCTTTAGGGAATGTCTTCACCTGTCCACTTGATTTGAGGGAGAAGCCGATCAGACTGCTTTTATTCCTGTGTTGACGTTGGCTCCGGTGCTAAATTCTCTCAATACGAGAGCCTTCGAGGTTCTGCAGTAGCAGGAACGGAGAACCTCAGACTGAAGGACCATTCTCCTCCTCCCATCCAGACCATGGTTTACAGTTATTGGGGCCAGTCGGGCTGATGTACGGAGGGTCAGCCGCTTAATAAGGAGCCGGCACTGAAAACAGCTCACAGACTGTCTGTTCAGTGTGTGGCTGCCCACCTCCTCCGAAACATGACACCAACACACACACATACACACACACACATGTCCCCCCTTCCCATCCTAACATGCTCCAGACTTAACATGGTATCAGACAGTGTGAGCTGGGAGGAATGGGGCCACAGGTGCTGGGGCAGACTTGCAGCTTCAGCTCCCCTGAAACCTCAGAAAGACTCTGTGTGTCTTTGTTGCGTTGTTTGCTGGCGCTTGTGCGCTGTGGGTTCACGGCTGCCGTCAATCAATCATATCCGCTGTTGAACGGCGGCGTCCTGCATCTTGGAGCTGCTACGGGTGCTTGATCAGCTGTTTGGAGCCTCACAGCTGCTCCTGTTTTGTCTCTCTCTCCCCATCCGGATCCCTGGGTACCTCTCTGTCTCTCTCTCTCCCTCCCTCAGTGGTTTGGTGGCAGCTGTTGCTGCCTTATTGTCACTCCCGCTGGCACTTTACGGGAGTTTGCAGAGGCCGGGGGAGCCGGTGAGAGACACCGGTGACGTCCTCCCTCCGATCTGCACGGCAGCGAGGGTTCATCTTGTCTTCTTTTGGCTCCCAGAGCCAAATAACAGTGCAGAGATGGTGTTCTTCCTCCCCTCCCCTGCTGTGACCAGAATAGAATGCTGACCTGATGATGCATTGACATCACTCACTGCGAGCGTGTGCATGTGTGTGTGTCCGTGTGTGTGTGCGCAAGCGCTTCTCCATTTCAGGCTTTTTTTATAGGCCACGTCTCAGAGGAAGGCAGCTGCTGAGCGATGATTGGCACTTCATACCCTTCCTCCTCGCGTCCTATCGACGAAACCGGTAGCATTTGCGATGAGTGACAATTAAACAGGCGTCCTGTCAGCACCTTCTTTGTCTTATTATCCAATCAGATCCCACCTAACCACCAATTTAAAACCCCAGCAACTGCAAACAGGCAACTGGGGTGAAAGTAGGACAAATACTTTCATCAGCTTGGTCTACTTTCTTTTCTCTAACAGAAAAAAACAATATAGTCTGATTCTGTGTCGCCCTAGACAATTGCTGCTCTCTTTTTGACAAAAATATTGCTGATGTTTAGTAAAAAAAATTAAACAAAAAAAGATAAAAAGGCATGAACCTGCAGCTTCCAAAAAAAAGTGATTTTATTGTATGAGCCCATGTGCCTGAAGCAGAGAAATCCTTCAAAGTTAGGGATTTAGGGAAGGATTTCACTTTACTTCAGCCACATATATTAAAATGTACAGAGGTCACTGTTACGACTGGTGAAACCACAGGAAACCCCAGAGCAGGAAGCTCTTAGTATGTTCACTAGAAGCTCATGCTGGCATCTTTAGAATCGCGTCTGTTGTTCTTGTACATTTCTGTGGAAACTGCTGTCCGAATTTCCTTCACGTTCACCCGCAAATGTACCTGCCTTTTATTCCATTTCAATCAAACCTGCGCGGGAAGAAACGCAAACGCAGGCGGCCTGGGATCGCAGGAAGTTGTCATCGTTACCGCAGGGAGGAAGGAGAGATTGCGGAAGGCTCCGCTGCATCGGCCTCGGTGCCAGCAGCCCCGGAGCGAAAGAGTGAGCGTAGTGGTCCTCGCACAGAAGCAGCCACTTTCCCTCCTCTAACCATCTGTGTTTGCTTATAATATAACACCGGTAATGTGCAAAAGCTGGTGTTCCACTGCTCCCCGGCCAGACAGCCCGGTATTTGCAGGAGCGTGTAATTCCCCGCAGCTGCGGCAGTTTTCGCGTGGGGCAGGTAATAGAGAGATGGGCTGCAGCTGCGCCGGCAGACGACTGATTCTCCCAAAGATTGGATGAAATCAAAGGCCTCCTGGCTGGCATTAGGCAGCACTTGACGGTGGTTTCTGCGCAAGTTGCTGAGAGAGGTGAAAGAGAGAGCTGCACGGGCGCTTCCCAGGCGCATATGGCATTTATCAGGCCAGCGCAGCGGTAATCTAACCCTGGCGGGCTCTCTCACCAGAGCGTTTGCGGGTATCTGAGATTTGGGGAATGCAGAAAGTTGTAGAAGCAGGAAGTCGAGGATGAGGATGCCTGGGTTTCATTTGTCTGATGTGGCCAGCATCTCATCACCCAGGTATGTGTCACACCTCACGCAGGCAGTCCCATTAATCCTTTACCAGGAAGGCACGGCCGACACGGCAAATGACCGTACGACGGACGGGTTTGTGATTCACAGCAAGATTTTACTTCCTGATTCCACGTTCAGGTGTGTTTTTCTTTGCCGTCTGTTCTCGTTTCATCTGAATATGGCGGAAGAGAGCACAACATTGCAGCCCAGCTGGTTTTTTATCAGATGCCATCATCTACCCAGCAGCTTTACCTTGAAAGATGGCAAACACTCACCTTAAAGCTGTGTTTCATCAATGAAATAGGTTTGATGGAGTAAACATATCGTACCTATCCATCACCGCAATTGTCATGTGTGTTTTGAGGAATTGTAAACAGTAATCACGCCCTGGAGCATAAATCAACAAGCAGTTCAGTGATAATCCTTTATCTCATTCTCGGAACCCAAGCCCATCCTTCTGAGGAATTTATAAACAGCGTTTCACGGAAACCAGCTACTTTTTAAGGCATTGGTGATCAGGCGCTGTTTCAACTGCGGTTAAGAGCAGTGCGGATGAGTCTGGTCTCAATGCAAACATCTCCATTTGCTGTCACCAGGTAACCGCGGACTGGTGTGAAAGGAGGTGAGAAAGGATGCCGCAACGCTGCTTTTTAGAGAACTCTGGCGCGTTTTGTGCATGTTGGCGGAGGAGCCGCGCCTGACTGACTTGACTCTGCCGTACAGGACCCTCCCCAAAGACCTGTCTGTATGTTGTGTCTGCTTTTAAACTCCTATTGTCTCCAGGTGGAATGTGATAATTAGTGTAATTTGGTCACCGAGAGGCTGTGAGAAATATGGAAAGCATCAGAACCGGTTCAACACGCCTAGCTGGGACATTTCCGTGGCCGGCTTTGTGATTCACTGTTTGCTTTGGTTGCTATCTATTCTGTCAGAAGTATGCTGAGTATTTGAGTGGCTAAATGACTTTATGCTGCAACTGTCAGGTGAGTAGATAAGAACAACAGTAATGATTAATTTACTGTCACTGTGGTGACACAAACAAACAATACATCCTTTTTTCATTATCCCGGCCTCAGAGGCGATGATTCAGTAGGGGAATGAGTGACCTTCCTTAACGGAGCGGTAAGGTTAAATTAGCTCCTTGGTGCATCTGTAGAGGTACATAACAATTCAGACCGAGATATCCCCACCATTAGTTAACAAGGCAACATTTTCTCTGGCTAATACCATTTACAGAAGAAAGAGATGAGCATTAAACAAACAGCTATGAAAAAAAACCCCATTTATGTTGAAATAATAAAGACAAAGACAATAAAGGCAAGGCGTCGGCCACCTAATAGTTGGAGAACACGCACACACGTGGACTTGTGGCGTTTTACTGTTGAAACAAGAACAAATACATGAGACACCGGCAGCCAGTGGTGGAATGTGACTGGTGAAGACGGACGACATCTCGCATACAGCCGACATGGAACTAACAGTTTATCCTGACACGTCTTCTGCAGGGACATTTATTGTCTTCTAAACTCCAAGACATTGAGTCACCCTCAGAATAGATGTATTACTAATGATGGAGGGAAATAAGGATGATTAACAGCCAAAGTGCTGAATTTCCCAGTGATTATAAATCACATGGTTTTCGCTACAGGAGTTTTTCTTAAGTCTATTATCATAAATTTAGCCAGGCTTGTTTTAAACTAGCCACTTGATTTTGCTTTATTTTTAATCTGAATGATTTGTGGCCATGCTTGGGAGGAACCCAGGGACTCTGGGTGTGACAGATGTCTTCATTTTAATCCATTTTGCTCAGCGGTAATTAAAATAGAGTGACAGGAGAACACTGGAATCACTAAATACACCTTTTTTTTGCAGCTCCAGAGATTTTCCTGAGGTTAAAAAGTGCCATGTGATATTTGGATACTGTGTATCTGCGCTTAGTAACAGCATGAGATTTATGTAACACAGATTATTTCAACTGTCTGTCAACAGTGGATTAATTACATAAAAACCACTGTGAAAAGAAATGATCTCATGTTCTTTTTATTTTGGTACAACAAGGTGTGTTTTTTTCATCTTCCATTTAAATATTTATCTATTTTTTCTGGGAATTTCAGGGGTTTTGTGCATATTTCAAACATTTAAAGCATTAGAATGTTAAGTACCACAGCTGGTTGAGGAAATTTAAATGGGAAAGGGAAGACATTTTAAAATCATAAAACACCAACCTGCTATTAATACACAGCTACATACTTCTGTAGATCTCTTTGATGTAAAGAAAGCATCTTTCTCACAATGCTTCTGCTCAAATGCAGCAGGTTTTGTGTGTAGCACCGTTGTTGTTTTTTAAATTCAAGGCTCATTTCATGTTCTGGGAACGCAACGCGGCCAATTTTTCATAAATATGTACACATTGACCTGACGTTGTGCCCGTGGTGCTCAATCTGCAAAGAGGTGTTAATGAGACCCAAAAATGGTGGCACTTACCAGCAAATCACACACAATTACGCAGAACAAGACACACAGAGAGAGTGTGTCTTGTTCTGTGTGTGGGAGTGTGTGGGTGGTCCTGCTCATGGCTTCATGTGCAGGTACTGGTGTGGACGTGTGTGTTTTCTGACACGGCTGATGAACTTCGGAGTCGGTGTTTCAAACCCCTCGTGGAGGCAGCTGCTGCCAGAAGATTGCGGACCTCTCCCTCGTCTTATCTCCCGAACACCCTGCTCTGGGGCATCCGTGCGTGGATGCACGTACGTGCATGTGGAGGTGCTTCCTTCCACACAAGCCAGACCTGCGCTGAGCCTTCATCAGCCTCCATTAGAAGCACACAATAGATAACAATACGTGTTTGCGCTGCTGTTTTCAACCGGGTTTAATCATAATCTCGTCAATCAGCTTCGATTAGACATCCTTCCTGTGTTTATCGTCCTCCTATCGGAAGAATCAGGCAATCATTGACGCTTCATCTAGTTTGAGTAATGGTACATTTAGGTGGAATGTATGGAAACAATCACTGACTTTTTATACTTCAATACCACATCTTCAAAACTATATTTATGCTATAATCAGATTTTTTTTTTTCTTTTTTCATTAGTGGATTAAGAGCTGTGTTACGCCGATGCCTTATGTAACACCCTCGTCTCTGCCTCTCTCTCTATCTCTCTTCCTCCCTCTCCTCCTCCTCCTCTTTTGTTCGTTGACGTTGGTGAGATGTCAAAACACTTTAGCCTGCTTCCCGAACGCGACCTTGTGGCTGTCAAGAGCAGCCTCGCTGGCCTCTCTTCCGTCCAAAGCCCCGGACGTCCTTTTGAGAGCGTTCCATATTCCCATCTGTCCGGGCTGGTCGCCCTCATAAATATTAACAGGGATCCTGACGAGGGCCCGGTTGTGTAAACAGCAGCAGGGCACATTTTAGGGATCCTACTGGGACACAAATATGCCTGGAAGAAATTTAGATTGGCATTATTCATGGATGAAAATAAAACTAAAGAGAGACTGACTCAGGGATGAGGGAAACGGCCAATACTGATGTTATTGAGGAGATGTTTCAGAGTTTTACCTCCATCGCTTCCTCCTATAGGCTGCGTGCATTCAGCCCTGTCTGGGGCCGTGTTGTCAGTGTTAAACCTTCTTTGCCAGGGGTCTCGTGGTAAATGTAGGTGAGCTATAATGGGAAGGGAATTGCTCGTGGATTTGCGGGAGTAGAAACGTCCTCTGGCCGCCCTTCACAGGGTTTCTCATCCATCCATCCGGGGCAGGTTTCTGAAAGCTCTAATAGAGTGTTCACTGTCGGCGTGGTTAAGTAACATATTTCCTGTCCTCTTTTTCTTCCCCAGTCTTCATCTGCAGCTTCATGGTGGCGGCTCCCATCTTCGGTTACCTGGGCGACCGCTTCAACAGGAAGGTCATCCTGAGCTGCGGCATTTTCTTCTGGTCCGTCATCACTCTGTCCAGCTCCTTCATCGGCGAAGAGGTACGGCAGCGCGCGGAGGCGCGGCTTCAGGCCGCTGTGACACAGGCGGCAGTCAAGTTAATGATTCTCTTCTGCTCTGGATATGCTTGAAGTTAGAGCGAGAGAAATGAAATGATTCGCTTGTTAAGTCGGACACCCACTTTGCCTTTGTGGCTGCTCTCTCTTTCTCTCCCTCTCTTTGGCTGCCAGCCAGCCTCCTAATGAAAGCTCATGCTTCAGACTTGTCTCAGTTACAATACTTTAGAGGATGAGACTCTGTTGTTTCAGTTCTCTTAACAGTAACATCTGGATTTGATGTCTGCCAAGACTCCTGTGTGTGTTAAACGTTAATGATGGAGCGGGGGGGGTCCCAGTAAGCAGCTTTGTGCCTATATTCGTGTGTGTGTGTGTGTGTGCGAGTGTGAGGACAGATCATATTATGTGGTCTTAATGTCCATACATACACTCAAAATCCAAACAGAAGGCGCCTGGTGGCGTATGCAGATGTCTGTCGGAGTTGTGCAGCGCCCAGCAGCTCTGCGCCAGTGTGGAGCCATTGCGCTGCCTCCAGCGTCGGGGCCGAGGCAGCGAGTGACAGCTCAGAGACGTTGGCGGTCTCGAGAGGACATCCTTCCACTGTCCTGAAGGCTCATCCCATCCGCCATTTGCCTAAAAGGGCGACGCTGTCAGCCTGCTAGCGGCTGAGCTGATTAGATCCACAGTGATCCCATCACATGCGGTTTTCTGCCGCAAACTCCAAATTCACCCCCGAGATGAGCGCGGAAGGACCGAGGAAGAGTCCATTACGTAACGGCTCGCCACGAGCAATGAAAGGCATGAGATGGAATGAAATGTTAATGACCACTTCACTTCAAACTCTTATCATTACGCATTTATCATTACGCTCCAGGACCTTTTGGAAGCATTTGAAATGATGCAGAATTCATATCTTGCATATGTGTGTGTTTGTAGTTTCCTCTAATGGGAAAAAGACAAGACATATTTGGATTCTTGATAGCGTTAATTGGTGGACTGCTAAATATCCCGAGGCTGGTTACATTTCTCCTCTTCACATCTCTGTTTTGTCAGAGTACTACCAAAGCAAAGTTACTGGTTCCACAACGATCTAAGGTTTTTATGTTATCAATTTTATCAAGAATTCTGTTGAAAAAGGAAAAGTTGTAAAGAATTGAATCCGTGTACGATCAGTATCCGAAAATACTTGGAATTTGATTCATCTTGAGTGTGCGTGTGTGTGTGTGTTTGTGTCTGTGGATCATACTACAAACGGTAGAGTGGTAGTTGCCATGGTAACAGTTGTACTCCCAGCTGCCTACATCTGCCTGCATCAGTTGAACCACTGAACTTGTCAGCTGGTTGCAAGTGGAATCAAAGTTTGACTGTCAGTTTGTGACAGATCTCTACACACGCATAATCTCTTTTTAATTCTGGTCTTAAGTCAACAACCGGCCTCAAACCTGCAGTTTTTCAACAAGAACACCGTCTGATTTGCTTTCTGTCGTAACGTGAGATGAATTTCAAAATCTCCCGTCTGAAAAGATCGATCCGCCTGGATTTAGCCACATTCCCGGTATCTGACACAAGCGCTGTCTGCTCTTTTCTCTTTCTGTCTGCAGTATTACTGGCTGTTTGTGCTCTCCAGAGGACTGGTGGGTATCGGAGAGTCCAGCTACTCCTCCATCTCTCCCACCATCATAGGAGACCTGTTCACCAACAACAGCCGCACGACGATGCTCTCTATCTTCTACCTGGCCATTCCTCTGGGAAGGTGGGGCTTTCATATTCCATTTCATTTCTGTTTCCCCTAAAATGACATCCTGGTAATTCTGCTGGTGCAGGGGGAATTACGGATGATAATTAGACCGGGAGAGAACAACACTCTGACTCAGCAGAAAATAAAACCCTTGTCAAGCTCACTAGAGGCTCAAAGACTGAAGGGCTGTGGGGGTGTGGAAGGTATTATTAAGCCCAAATCTCCAGACTTTTTAGTTCATTCAATCAGCAAAGGGCCGCAGGAGGAAAACAAACTAACAAAGCCTGATAATAAAAAAATTAATCTCCTTTCGGGTTCAGCTCAGGATCCACTTGAGGGTTATATCATTATGTAGCGCTCAGAGTAAACAAGTGTGCGGCCGTGGCTCCGATACTAAATCTACTGTGTTGTTGCAGAACAAACTGCAGCAAAATACTTCCATTTTTCACTTATCAGATTTGTCCTTGGAGCCGGACTGCAGAGGGTGGGACAGAAAAGTCAGCAGAGGGAACAAATGTTTGTGTCTCAGTAAACTCACCACCGCACGGACAATGGGAGGTGAAGGACTGGGCCCCAGTTAAAGCACTGTCCAACTTCCTACTCAGGCTCCAGCTTGTTTGTCTTTATCGAGGGTGTTATGACCAGTTTCCAGGAAGTGACCTGAAGAATCAGCCCCCTGTCCATTAGTTGTTAAAAACTTGGCAACGGCGCAGATTTCGGAGCGACGCCGCTGTTTGATGTGATGGGATAGCTTTCAAGTCCTGATTTTACTGTTGGTGATGGACTGTTCCAAACACGGGGAAAAGTGGACGGATTGGCTTCAGGTCACTCGCTGGAACAGATCAGGCAACGTGCACTTTGCTCCTGTTATTTAAAGCAGGGATGATTCATGGAGGCACCACCGTGGCCTGTTTCCTCCTTCATCTACTCAGATGTGTCAGTGGCGCGTGTCCGTAAAACTAGTTTGACATGTTTGGGACCTGATAAGAGGCCTCCGTACTCAGTGTCAGCAGCTCTCTCTGAGCACAGACCCATTTGTCTGTGGAAAAACAGCCTCTCAGCTCTGAGGCCATACACGCGCAGCTGTTTAATCTCACTGTCTCACGCCGGTTTATTTACCTGCTGGGATTTGACCCAAACTCAGCTGGAATGGAGAAATATTTGAGACATTTTTCTCTGTGAGTTGGACAGCTAAAGGCATCGGGCCCTGTTTATGTCACAGAGGTGAAAAAAACCAAACAAAACAAAGGAACTTAATCTGCGGACAGAGTGTGTTAAAGATAGCAATTGCATACTTAACCATCACTCATCTGCCCCTCGTGCCTCTTAATCTTCTTTGTGCTGTGAATGCTGATCCATCAACAGTGGCTTATCTCAGCACTGGAACAATTTCATCTGATCTGATCTGATCCAGCCCTCAGCTAACTTCAGATAACCTTAAATATACCAACATCTAGATTCACCAATCCTCCACCTGTAGACCAACCGCATTACTGTAACGAAAACCACGACTCAGCTAACACTGATCCTGTTCTCTAGGAGGTCCAGGTGGGTGTTTATGCGCTGCTGACATGATTCTTTCTTCCTGCAGCGGGCTGGGTTACATCCTGGGCTCCAGTGCCAAGGTGGCTGCAGGTGACTGGCACTGGGCGTTGAGGGTAAGATCATCATCTTCACTATTCTCATTATCTTCATCACTCCCGCATGCACACGAGCTTGAAAAAAGCTGGCGCAGGGACTGTCCTGCAGGACACGCGGGGGAGGCCTGTCGCTGGTCTGGAGTCAGAGGGTTCTCAAAAGTGGGCACCCGCGGCCCTGCAGGCTGTTTAGACTGTGATATTGTAGAGAAGTGACAGAGCAAAGAGCACTAAAGGCCCCACACACACACACACACACACACACACTGTCAGAGCAGCAGGAGCTCAGGCCTCCAACACAACGCACTCATGACTTCAAAACTTTTAACATCAGACTTTAGCACAAAACATAATAGGTGTTGAAGGGAAAAAATGTTTTAGCGTTCCAGTCTGGCAGCTACAACAAAGAATATTAAAGATCTTTATTTCGGTCTTCATAAACATTTGTGGTTATGATTCTGGTTACACAGAGTGTCTCTGACAGAGCAGGATCAGCCACCCCAAACCGCTGAGACGTTGCTGCTCTGATCTGGAGTCTCGACTTCAGTGCATAAAATAAAGCGATTCACAATTGGCGCTCTCTCTCTCTTTCTCTTTCTCTCTCTCTCTCTCTCTCTCTCTTTCTCTCTCTCTCTCTCTCTCTCGCTCTCTTTGGAGCATAAAGCGATGGATAAAGACAGACAGGCAAACTGCGCTATAAGGAAGAGTTCAGATTGAGATGTGTGTTCACCGATAAAGGCCAGGGAATAAATAACACAACACTGATGAAGACGAGGACACAAAGAGGCAGAGATAAGAGTGCACACATACACACGCGAACAAACACCAGCTAACGATCGGACACAGGGGGAGCACGTGAAGACAAACAGTAACGGCCATTCAACTCCAAATTATATAGAAAAAAACAGTTGTAGGTTTTTTTGGGACAACGAGCTGAATCCTGCTGTTGTCTGAAGGTCCTTTTTTGATGAACTTTTGGGTAAAGGACAGGCCCGCCTGTTTCAGGCAGTAGCACAGTTACCAGGCACATCTACATGCGTTAAACCGAGAGCATAAATCACTGCTGTCAGGGCTCTGCTCGAGCACCGCTGACAATGTGCTGAAGGTGACCTGCGCTCTAACGCAGGGTGCAGTGAAAAGGCCTAACAGGACCCGTCTGGAGCCGTGGACCTCAGGGTCAGCCTTTAAACTCCTTAAACCCAATTATGAGCTGACTGCTCGTTTTGGGCGGCTGACATTTAGCGCGTCCCTCCCGGGGTCTGAGCAAACCGGACGTTGTCATGCCAGAGCCAGTCCGTTCACCCCCTGGCATTTTCATAGACAAAGCATATTAATCAGCGGCGTGGCATGCAGGGGAAAAACAATTGCCAGACATGAAACAGCTTCCAACTCTGACTTATCCGCCTGTTTTTCCAACTGACTTCCTGCAAGAATGTTTACGATAGGACGGAAGTTAAGCCGCTCAAGTTAGGATGCCAGGAGCCAATAAGTGCTGTTTTCAGGAATTTCCGGTTTGAATTAGCAGACGTTTTCGGCTCGTTGCATCCGCGTTGGACTGGTGACTCTCTCTGTCTCCTCCAGGTGTCTCCAGTTCTAGGGATCACCACAGGAACGCTGATCCTGGTCTTTGTGCCTGAGCCAAAGAGAGGAAGTGCCGATCAGGTCAGAGGACGCATCAAAAGCCGCACTTCCTGGGTCTGCGACATGAAGGCGCTGGCTAAGAAGTAAGGCCTCCCATCCCCGAGCTCCAGAGAAGACCTTTTGTTTAGAAATCCGTGTTTCCTCAGCCTACATTTAGCCTGGATGATGTGGAATGTTTTTTTGCTTTTTTTGTTTTAGTGTAGCCATTAATTAGAAGCATGACAACTTCAAAACAAGGCACAGCCAACTAGTATCTACACCGCCGTCGGTCTTTGTTTTTTATATGACCTGTGGGCTCCCTTTCTTTAAAATAAACCTTTTGAACTCCATATAGTTGCTCCACCACTACGAGACCTCCTTTATGAGAGCAGCCACCTATTCATCTCTTTGACATTTTGCTGTGCACAGTTTCCAGCGTTCACCACCTTTACAAACACTAAAAGCATTAAAAAAGCCCCGTTTATGTCTCTTTTCCAACAAACTCTTCGTGTTTGCTCATATCTGTATATATCATTTTAGTTTGTGTGTCAGTTTTAGCACCAGAGCTGTGTTCACTTTCCCAATAAACCTGTCTTGCCAGAAGGTCTCACTGGTTTGAGGGATAGGATTTTTTTTGCTTCTTCTTTAAAAGTGCAAATATTTACAGCTCAGTAAAAAAAAACAAAACAAACAACTCTTTCCTCTGCTTTGTGCCCAGCCGGAGCTACGTCTTTTCGTCGCTGGCGTCCGCGGCGGTGTCTTTTGCCACGGGTGCGTTTGGGATGCTGATTCCTCTGTACTTGACCAGAGCTCAGATGGTCCAAAACCCCGCGGAGGCCTGCACCAAGGAGATCTGCAGCAGCACAGAAAGGTGAGACAATACGCAGGTAAAACGCCGGCTTCACCTTCCTGAGGCACCTTTCTTTACTTCTCTTTGCTGTGTCCTGTGGCCCAGTTTCATTTGACCTGTTTTTAGGGGTTTTTTTTCCCCTCAAAGGTGAAGTTCTGTTTATTTTTACCTCTCATTTCCAGCCTGATCTTTGGCGCCATCACCTGCGTGACGGGTCTGCTGGGCGTGGTCATAGGCGCAGCCACCACACGCCTCTTCCGCCAGAAGACCGAGCGCGCCGACCCGCTGGTGTGCGCCGTCAGCATGCTCGGATCAGCCATCTTCATCTGCCTCATCTTCGTGGTGGCCAAGAAGAGCATCGTGGGAGCTTACGTAAGAGCCTCTCGCTGTCGGTGTTTCTGGACGAGAGAATCGTCCGCTGTCAAACAAAAATGAAGCGGATGGAGTGACCCTCGGCCCCGGGAGCTTTTTTACAAACTGAAGAAGTAAAACGGAAATACTCTAGCAAACCTAAGACTCAGGTCGACGGGGTAGTTCCCAATCAAGTCCAGGTCAGAGGGGTGAACGGGCGTTGCTCTCCAGCGCTGACGTAGCTTTAATGACAGGCTTAGATGGAGATGGCCTGAGGAGCTACTGCAGGTAGCTAATGCTTAGATCCCATCTGGGTCGTCTTTGGAAAAATACTCTTGGTGTTTGTGTGGCTAATGACCCCTACGAGGCAGGAAAGGGTGAGACTGAAACATCTCTGCATTCAAACAATGTCCCCCGACCTGCTGAGCACACCGCACAGAAACGTGTCCCTCTTATCGGAGACAAAGGAGCCATAACCCGCCTTCCTCAGGCCAGCGTGGTGAGGGAAAAGCTAGAGGGGGCCAACATGTTTCCCCTTCATGTAAGGAAACAAGCTGGCTTCTCCGTTTGAAAAATGGGACCTTGAATGACCTTGGGAACGTCTGGCCTGTGACTTTTTTTACAGTGTAGGAAATTTTGTATCACATCCATATAAAAACACGGTTTGAAAGCTGTTAAAGCTCCGTTTTAGGTATGTGGTGTGTGGCAGGAGGGGTCTGAGGCTGAGCGGAGCCATTTTTATTTCTGTCCTGCTCATCAAACGTTTATTACTTTGATGCCATCCAGGGTGGTCACGCGACACCAGTAAATACACATCTGAGGCTCAGCGGTGTGAGCTAGCATTAGCTCCGACTTTCCTGAACAATATTCAATCATACAGCACAGTTGTAAGCAGTCGTCTCAGGTTCCAGGCCGAAGTGCGAACAGATGCGTTAGAGGTGTTTGTCGTTGGTGTTGCTCCGTCGGACCGATTGACCCCCGTGCAGCTGTTGTCTCGTCAGCGTGTAAATAATCTATGTGTTTCTTCGAAACGGTGTCCGGTTCGCATGTAGGTCTCTGTATGTGTGGCATACCGACACCAGGGGTTATTCCCCAGCAGGAAACAACTGTGCCTGATGAAACCTGCCAACACACACACACTGGTTACCCTTGGCAACCAGGTCATACTCAGGCCATTTTAAAGAAAATCATTAAATAGCAACACCATTTGAGGCCAACCACCCTGTCGCTTATGTTTCCTCCCCTGTGTCTTTTCAACTCTGAATTCTCAGAATCTATGTTCAGATGTGCCGAATGCTGTGCTGCTGTGCTTGCTTTTGTAAAAAAATAGGCAACTCTTATCAGTCCGTGCTGTTTTTCAGCTCGCAGGCTAAAAGCTCAGCTCGACGGCACCAAAATACAGGCCTGCGACTCCACGTTTAACCCGGCCGCAGCGTAATAACGTGCTTCTGAAACCACGGCAACCAAAGCGCTGCTTTTCCCACCAGACGCATCTCCCTCTTCTCGCCCAGCGGCCGAGCCTAACCGTCGCATTTTTCTCTCCTCTCATTTAGGTTTGCATCTTCATAGGAGAGACGCTGCTCTTCGTGAACTGGGCCATAACGGCAGATATTTTAATGGTGCGTACCCGCCGCCTATATTTACCCACTAGGTCACTGGAAATTCCTGCAGCCAAATATACTGGAAGCATCATCGGAGTGGTGGAGTGAGTGAGGACGCTGTGGGACCCCTCTAATAGATAGATAGATAGATAGATAGATAGATAGAAAGATAGATAGATAGATAGATAGATAGACCTCGCACCGTCTCATCCGCTGTTCTCCCCTGCCTCTCCACAGTTTGTTGTGATCCCCACGCGGAGGGCTACAGCGGTGGCCTTTCAGAGCTTCACCTCTCATCTCCTGGGCGACGCAGGAAGTCCGTACCTGATAGGCCTGGTAAGCAGCTCAGAGTGGCGGTCGGGGGGGCGTCTACGTCCACACCATGACACATGACTCGAACACTGACACCCCTTCCTGCTATTTTTACTCGAGGCTAAGTAGTGAAAATGGTAACACTGCGATTTCCAGTGGTGAATTCTCACTTTAATTGGTTCTTTAAGGGCCAGACTGACATCCAGGATGTCCACAGCTGCTGGTTAAGCTCTTACTTTAAGTGGGCCAAGTGTAAAGTGCTCTTAGCCCTTGTCTCCGGAGGGCTTGATGAGCACATTTGTGATTTCACCACTGCTCTCCAGGCTGTCACCCTCTTACCAGTAAATCTCTTCACTCCCAGGAGGCAGCGTGTGTTGGTGTGTTTGATTGGTTGGGAGATGCAACAGCGGCTCTCACCGGGCACACGGCCTTTCAAGGTCACTGCCACAACCCCCAACACCATCCACACATACACACACACACACACAGACCTTCCAAACTGGACCCAGTCATCCAAAGAACAGCATCAATGGGGCCAGTGTGCAAACACTGCCCACTATTCAATGGAGTGTGAAACACGATCCTCCTCGAATGGTCAGCATTCTTTTCATTCCACACAGGGAACCATTTCTTCAGGTAAATAGTAACTCTATAGGTGGATTTAAACGGTGGCTCCATAGGTAGGTTTCTGTTTGATCAATTCAGCCCTGCAGACATGGTGGTAAAATATAAAACATGGACTTTGAGAGGTGGGGTCTCACCTCCGAGGGCAGCGGTGCCAAATGAAGTAACCGTAGTTTGAATGTCTGTGTCGACCGTGCTCAGGACATGTTGTCCCACTCCTGCGTGTGTACAGTATGTTAGTTTGCGGTGCCTCCGGCTTTTAAGTCGTGTTGACAAAGACAAAGTGGAAGTTGGTTATTATCAAATTGAACTGAAGCTAATGAGGCTGCATTGAAACTTGTCCTGACAGACGTCTTCCTGAGATGGAAATGTTGAAATCAAGCACAGATAAAAGGCTAAGCAGCGTGCTATCTCTGCGTGCTGACAGGCTCTTTGAAACCAACGTGGTTAAAAAGAATAATTAGTTAGAGGAAACCTGTTCACCTCCAGCCTGCTTTATCAGACCTTTATCACGTTTTCCATTTCATTATTTTAATTAGACAGAAGTTTTTCCTGCTGTGTGCCACAGTGTGGGTGACTGATTATTCCTGCAGTCTCTCACGTGGACTACAACAACAAGAGGCCGAGCTCTCACCCTGGTTGTGCACTAGCCACCGGAGTCACGACTCCTCTCTGAGTGACACACCGAAAGTCCACAAACCCAAAAGGCCGAGTGGGATCAGACCGCTGAGAGTGTGTCACCGCGGACCGCCTCAGTTTCTGAGTTGAGGTTTAGCACCGGACTGCGATGGCCTCCGTGACGCACGGCGAGCCCAGGCGAAGTTACCCAAACACCCTGGCAGCAATTCTGTCACAGTCAAGTTCAGAAAGCCCATTTAAAAATAGTCCAGCAGCAAAATTATATAGGTGGTTATTGTTACGCAACCGACTGTGGATCTGAAGGTTTTTTTCGTAAACCTCGCTGCCACTCGCGACTGCAGAAATCTGGCTTTAATCCATCAGGAATGGTCCTGAGCTCCAGCCAGGATCCTCCTCCATCTTGGCAGCTGCCCCATTGGAATCCTCCGACAAATGCATAATGGACTTCCCCTATAATGTATGGATTGGGTCCAACCTGCCCACACATGGGACCGATCCCCTTCCCCGAAGCTGAGGACCTCTACATCAACACAGGCGCTTTTGCCCCCTTAAAGTGTACACAGTGGTATAAAAACTAGTGATAAAATGTTGCACTTTTATCGGAAAACAAAGGCACAGGCGCAGCAGAGAGAGTGGGAGAGTGGGCTTTCTTAACCTCCCTCCCCATTAGCAGCACTGCAACACGGCTGCAGGCAGAGTGGGTGGTGTGGGAACGTCATCGGCAATCTTGAGAAAAATGCACTTTAACTGGATAATTAGCAAAGCGGCACTTTTGCGGTGTATTTTTAGGTCCGCCGTACTGTCCGACTTGCAGGCGATTGACTGTACGTAATGAAACTGGCCACACGCGGCTGCCTGGCCACACAGACATGTGTTCATTTCCTTTTTTTTCCTCCCTCAAGCACGCACGCAGACCTACTGTATTCACAGCGTCAGCAGCTCTGTCTCATTCTGCTGACATTCACATGTAATCGACGAGCTTCTGCCAGAGCAACCCGCTCACACAACAAGCCCCCACTCGGCCCCCACGGATCCACGCAATCTGCTGAAAGCTGCCATCAGCATCCTCCGCCGCGTCACGACCGTCTGCGTGCGGAGCTGCAGCGGGTGCCGCCTCCTGACAGGGACCGCGTGAAAGAAATGGTCATCTCACACCCACGGATCCGCAGCTGTTGTTTTCCACAGCTCCACGTGCACGTCCAGCGCGCCTGTGTTGGCCGAGGCCTCCACGGTTAGCTGAGAAATCCCCTGCTGGCTCCAGTACCGATTCAGAGCTGCTCATCTCTATCTAAACGCACAAGTCCAATCGCATCATCAATCTCAACAGGGCATTTTTAGGTTTTTTTTTTTCCTGATTTTTCTTACAACTGGATGTGTTTTTGTGTTTGATATAGATCTCAGACGCCCTCAAGGAGAACTATAAGACATCAGCGCTGTGGCAGTTCCTCAGTTTGGGCTATGCCCTGATGCTGTGTCCCTTTATCATCGTCCTGGGGGGCATGTTTTTCCTGGCCACGGCCCTTTTCTTCCTGGACGACAGAGAAAAGGCTGAGAAACAGTGAGTGACTCAAACCTTGTTTGATCAACATATTTAGTCATTTGAATCTAAAATATTAAGAAGGCACGCCTTTTTGGATAAATATTCTGAATGCTTTTGAAAAAGATGTCTCAACAAAGGTCAGAGCAAAGTTAGCTGCTAAAAAAGTGCTCCTGAGCTGATTTTAAATATCTCCAACCCTCCATCAGGTAGCTCTGGCTTTATATTTGTCGTATTTTTGTCAGTCAAACACCAAAGGTGAACCCCGATGGCCTTAAAAGGTTAACACAAACACATTCTCTTCTGACTTGCGTTTCCCCTGCTATATTTTATAGCTATTACATCCACACACTCCTCTGGCGCCCACACACTCAAAAATGACTTCCTTCCTGTCGAAGATGAGGGACATTCTTGGACAGGATGGCAGACTGAAGTCTGATTCTCCTCACCCTGTGGAGTTGGTTAACGTTCTTTCCCATGACAGAACCTCTCCCAAGAAGAGATATGAGAGAGTTTATAAACGACCTCACAAACTGCACATTTATCCTCTTAGCGAAGGCGGCGCTGCCTGCAGGGGTCTACAGGAATGTACCGCCAAGTGGTTTCAATGAGCTGGGCCCAAAAAAAAAAATGTAATAAAATTTCAAAAAACTAAAATTGCAATCAAATCATGATTCAAACAAACTGACCACATTAACACACACTGTAACCTGATGATGCCGGTTAAATGTGATCAAATCACATTTAACCACAAACACAGCTTTGGATAGAGGTTTCTAAATATCAGCTAATAGTGGAAGTCTTTCCCAGCATCAGCTGTCTCATCAGCAGTTTGGGGTGTGATTTTACCACAGTGGTGTTAAAAACAATGTCCAGTTTATCCCATTAGGGCCCGATCTGAGAGGCTCTACCAAAAAGACACATTATTCCACAGCCTGTGTGTCCCTCCAGTCGTAAAGAAGGCCTTTGCTGAGTTGTGCACTCGTGTGCTCAGCATCCCCAGAAAGAGGGGCTGAGTTCTCAGCAGGAGCTCTTACGTAAGGCGCTGCGAACAGCACCTCAGGGATCAGGACAGGCGACAACATCCACAACTTCGCACAACACGGCTTGTTCCATGACAGCGAGTACTTGAGGTTCCATTCACGCTATAAAGCCCTGATTTATAAATTACCCCCAGATTTTATAGAGGGCCTCGCTCCTGCCCCCGCCCCAACCCTTGTGTGGTGTCCTCAGATACACGGTGCTATTTATAAAAAGCACAGAGCCAAACGTGTTACTCGCCTCCTTTCTATTTCCATCCGTAAAGTGTTCCTCAGTATGTCTAGTTCGTTGGCTTCTTTTTTTTTTCAGTTGCAGTGATGCCATTTTTAGCCGAGGTTTGTTTTGTGCCCCCGACGCGCGTCTGCAGGCTGCGAGACGCTAGCGCGTCCCGACAGCGCAGAGCGGCGGCGGGGAAAGAATCGCTCAGAGGCCGTGGCGGTGTTGCTTTTGTGCGTTGCTGATTTCTAATCCTCTCCGTCCTTCCTCAGGTTGAGCCAGCTGACGCAGCCGCCTTCCTCAGTCAAGGTGTAACCAGGTAAATTCCCTTTTCTCTTTATTTTTTTCCTTTTTCCTCTTGTAACACACTCCTTAGCAACTGCTTCTATTAGGATGCACAAAGATCCAAACACAAGCTTGGTCGGGCTTTGACCCAAGTTTGTCTAAAGTTGCGCTGCTGTGTAAACACCAGCAGCGATACTCGAGACAATGTACAAACCACTGATCAAAGATCCACTTCCTGACGCGCTGTCTGATAGAGGGGTGCATATTTGACCGACAGCGTGGCATCTTATCAAGGCCCACGCTGCCTTCCTGCCTTTATCAGCCTCACACACACACACACACGGCGCATGAAAAAAAAAGAAGAAAAAAAGTCTCTAATTATTAACCGAGCAAAGAAAACACAATAACTGGGCAACCACACAACAAAGGAAAGAGGAGAGGTAAGTTAGGCTGCCGGCCAAAGAATAACAGGATTAAACCCTGACCTGCTGATTAAAAGGAGATGGAATGTGTTTTGACTTATTTCTAAAGGTTATCGTGTTTAGACAAAAGGGCAAGGTCTGAACGCCTCCAAATCATAACCTTGTCTGGCTTTATTTGTCTACCGGGAATCAAAATCCTGTGTGTGTGTGTGTGTGGGGTACACAAAGGTGAAGAAAAGGTTGTGTGTCCTGTTGGGTGGAAAATCAGAAGATAGTGTTAACACAGATGTCTTTAGCACTTCCTGTGAGGAGGGCATTGCACAAACACATGGAAAGCAGGAAATCAAGCCATGAAAGATTTGTCGGGTGTAGTTGGAATTCAGGTAATGGTGTGACCCGCCAGTTGCAGCTCCCTGCAGTATTTTATAGGAAGTGATAAAAAAAAACACTGGATGAAAGCACGGAAGTCTAAACATCCACCGTGCTAACAGGTCGGCCCTCAGGTCAGTCTGGGCTACACCGACCCAGGACCGTCGGAGAAACCCGGAAAGGAAAGGATGGTGTGAGGAGACTCTGCATGTGTTGATTAGATGCTGCAAAGAACTAAAAAGCACCAAACAAATCCCTCCCTGGAGCATTCAAGGACCTTTAGCTCCTGATTGCATGCTTCCAAGGTCCAGCTTTACCGCTGCCACGCATACAATAAAGGTGCTGCCCCACCCGCCTGCAGGAGGGGTCACGAAACTGGGGAGAACACGACTTTAGCGGTTTTATCGTGTTTTGGGCGACAGGGCAGCAGGAGGACCCAGCAGCGTGGGGGTCCGCTGGCCACGCAGGGCTGTATTTACCGTTGACACTAATGGCAGCCAGCACGGAGGCTCCTGCAGAGCTACAGCGAGGATCAGGTTTCAGCGACAGCTCGTCAGATCTCCGTCACTCACAGCTAAAGCAAAGAGGCTTATTTTGGAGGAGGGTGATTACAGAAGCATGAGGTCGGAGCGGAATCTGCCGCCGAACCGGTTGAACTTTGTTGAGGAGAACCACCGAGGTGCTCTCTGAGCGCGTCATTGATCCCCAGCGGTGATCCAATCAGTGATATTTTCCGCCTCACTGGTCGGTACTGGTGGCATCGATGGCAGGACCTTCGCCTTCACGCTCCTGGGGGTCCTCGGGGAGGGGAAAAAGGTGTCTGCGCAGTCACCGGGAATTTATTGGGTAGACTCACGGGAGTGGAGACAAGGAGAGGAGAGCTGTGGAGTAAAGGAGGAGAAAGAGAGGAGGTGATTGTTTGGAATGTTACACATGCTGTGAGAGCCAATCAAGGCCCTCCGTGGGACAAAAACAAGACTCCGCTGACCGAGACGCTCTCTTCTCTCTCTTTGACATGAGAGCCAGGAGGAGGTCCTGATTCGTTTACTCACCTTTGCTATGTGCGGAGAAAGTCGACCCGTTCCGTCACTACTGTCTGAACCTGAACCGTTCCGAGTGTTTACACAGCTGCAGGCACGCGCATGCTTTCTTCACACCCTTATCTTCACGGCAGACCACACACTCCACACATAAACATGTTTTCACAAGGAATCTTTTCACATTCATGTATCTTCCATCTTGTGTACACAAACGTGTGCATCCCCCCGTCAGATCGCTAGCAGCCAGCGAGGATTTCCGTTTATGTGGCCAGCTACTGTGTTAAGGCCTGTGCCCGCCAATACGTTGCTTTAAATTCAGCCAGAACAGGGTTGGTTGGCGAGGACGAGGATGGCCGATGGTATCAAAGCTCTCGCAGCTTCCAGCATCTCTGTGTCACGCTGCCATCTGAGCGGGAATCTGCCTAATGAGCTATTCACCCAGTCGGCAGCCGTAATTGAGACAAGCGCTCCATCCCGAGAGGTTCGGCCCCGCAGCCAGAAACCAAACGCTGCTGTCCAGAATCCCCTCGTCCTTCTGGTGACGCTCAAACCCGCTTTTTCGTGTGTATTTTTTTGGGTGTTTGTTAAAACTGATATTTTACACCACCTCCACCTCCGTCTCCATCTATACTGTTTCCAAATATTCCTTGCCTTCGTGTGTGTGTGTGTGTGTGTGTGTGTGTGTTTGTGAGGGGGGGGATCAGTTGCTGTGTGAAATATTTAGGTCACAGACTGACTGTGGCGAGCGGGCGTTATCGGGAAAGTCCCAGCAGATGGCCGAAGGGCTCTCGACCCCAACAGTAATTCCAGGATGGCGTCCTGCTGCACGTCCAGCCTCTAACTCTGCTTTTCTGTCCTGTCTGTATCTTTTAGGTGACGCCCGACAGAGGATGCGGTCTGTAAAAAGGGATCCGCGTCTGTAAAGGCGCGCCCGGCATCACCGCGGCAACAGCAGTCCTCTTTTTCTCGCAACCTGCAGCTCCTTCTTAACCTGGGCGGAGGGAGCGTCTTGCCCCTCCTCAGAAAGCTTCTGAATCCAGCAGCTGGTGTCCTCCTCCTCCGTGTGGGAGGCTCTGCTGAATCTTCCAGGGAGTCGGCGGCCTGGAAACCCAATCTTTGCGCGCGATCCCCGCGACCCCTGATGCCATACTACTGACTGCTGACCGTGAACCTGCCCCGCGTGTCCCTCTGTGTGCGTCTCCGTCCAAAGGGTGTGTCCCCTCGTCTGCCAGTCGGCACCAAGTGCTACTGTGTCGTTACATTCCTTCAGACTTTGCACTGACCACCATCAACCCCCAACGGCTTCATCTCACTCGCACGAGAGGATGCAGCTTTCATTCTGTTCCCCTTTCCAGATCTAACTTGGGAAAATAAAATAACGGCATTATTTACATTTTTGGGGGGGGACTGAGAACCCGGGGCCTGGTTGTGCGTCTCCACAACTTTTTCTGCTGCATTCTATGCGTCTGTGCATGCAAACATAGTTGACAGCACAGAGCTGAAAAGGCGTTTTTGGCCCCCGGTCAGTGAATCAGCCTTAAAAATTGGAGCGTTTCCATATGGACAGCTGTCCCTTCACCCCCCTTAAACACCCACCTGGCCATACCCCCACCCAGCCGCGCACACTCATGGTGTTCTAGCTTTTAGCACTTAAAACGTCACGGACGGCGCCAGACGTCACGGCAGAGGGATTTCTGCACATTATTTTTGATACTTTGGTGAATCTTTTTTCTTGTTTGTGTGTGATGTTGTAATCAGAACTGGAGGTTATATTGCCAAGGATTGTTTAAAAATAGGAAACCAAGGCAATTTAAAGCAAACACTGGACTATACATATTTTTTTTTTAAACTCAAAACAAACCTTTTATCCCTTAAAGGTTAATGAAATGCTACATTTTGTGTACATGAGAAGCAATACATTGACTTTCAAGGAAAACAACCCTTTGTATTCACACTGCCTTATCAGTGGGCCGGGATTCCTTTTTTTCATGGAGGCTCCCTGATGGTTGGTTCCAGACTTCTGGACACAGCACCCACACAGAGAGCGAGTCCCTTTTTAACGATGGATTCCAGTTTGCCTGCTGGTTACAATCACGGGCACTGTGCGCGCAGACCTCCGCACCTCGCCGTTATAGATATCCCATTACACGATTAGAAGAAAAGAACAGAAGCCACAGTCACCAGGGTGAAATCAAAGTCTCCGACAGGAAAAGGCCCAGGATAGATTTCATTCCTTACCCTTGATGAATGAAAAGCGACTCATTAAAATGAGACCATCATGTCTGATAACCAAATATGCATAATTAAAAATTGCGGCCCTTTTATACTCGGTATAAATATGATTTTCTTGGTATCTTTAGGCGGTAGACAAAGTTTCACCAAATCCTTCGAGCCACTAATGGAGCTGAAGGTCGAGAGAAAAAAAAAAAAAAGCACTTTGCAGACCTCCGAAGATGCGCACAGATGGAGGAGGTGGAGGATGCAGCGACCTTAGAGGAGGAATCAAAGGAGACGTCAGGGTGGCACTGATGTGTGAGCCGAACCCACTGGAGCTGTGCAGGCGGGTGGTGTGCGGGGTGCCGTGCGCGCGCGTGTGTGTGTGTGTGTGGGGGGCTGTGTCCTTGCTGCCACATCGTTAGCTTTAGCTTCTCTCTGGCCGAACGGAACTTTGAATGTGATTTTGCCCAATCTGATGTGTTTACAGGCCAACATCTTCTTAAGGAACTAAGCTTCTTATCTTCCTTTTATCATTTTTAATGCTACCAAATGAGGTGTTTTTTATAACTACAATAGATACATAAATATATATATATATATATATATATATATAAAGTTATATCGTGCAGCAACTTTAATATATTGTAAATGATGGCTTGGATGCAATGTATTTATTTGTTTGTTACCATAACAAAGACTTGTCTCTAAAGGGAAGCGTTATGTTGGACTATATTACACTTTGTTGTATGTCGTTGGGGAGTTTGGAAATGCCCGTGGTTGATTCACTCTTTTGTATCACAATGAAACAACACAATACCTTTTCACGTCCGTCCCGCCTACTGTGATCACAAATTGGACAGCTCATGCATGTCACACACACAAAACTGCAATGTGATGGCTTAAAGAGAGCATAGGTGTCACGTTTTGGGTGCAATACATTTACTTTTGTAGCTCTTGTCCATGTTTTTTTTTTTCCCCCCGTCTTTTAGTTTGTTTTGTTGTTTTTTTGTTTTTTTTTTTTTTAAATTAAAAATGACAAAAACAGCTGATTAAGCCATTTTTGCACACTCAATGTTCAGGGATTTATTTGCATGGTTGCCTCACCAGGGGCTCTGGAGCCTGTGCTGCAGTGGTCTGTCGCTCCACGCTCACGCTCACAGTGAACACGCCGTCATCACAGGACGGGGTGTCGATTAAGTTTCACTTTGCCAAATTTTTTTTGTTAATTCAGCACCAATTTTTTTTTTTTTTTTTTTGTCTGTTGTAATGAAAAAAATCAAAGTCAATAATCACTGAAGTGATGTATTGCAAATTCTCTGTTTCTTGTCATACAAGAATTGTGTAAAAAGAAACCTTTTTTTTCTGATCTTGAGCAGAAAAGAGAGGTTGGTTTTATTTTTAGAGCACAGAACGTGTCTGGAAATGAAAAGGGTATTATTCTCGAGTTGAACTGTGATGCCCCCTGCGAGGGGTTGGTAGAAGATGTACATGTCTGTAAATCCAATAAACCTATTTAATCACTTCACGCCACTGTGTCCACTCCACTTCCAAATCAAATAACCGTGGCTTTGCGTTGCAAAAATATTGGTGTTTAATCTTGGGATTACCTCCATAAAGACCTCTGCAACATTTTGATAAAGTTGCGTCATGAGTCGCATGCACAGCAACTATTGCAGCAACCTCCTGAGGCCCTTACTGAGCTGTGTGGCAATGATAGGTGTTTAAAACGGACTCTGAGTCAAGTTGTAAAGTAATCCTGTCGCTCTTTTCATGTACGGATGCGCTGACGTGTCCCGGAAACACTCCGTCAGCACTGTGATTGTAAGGAAAACGCAAGGTTTAACTTGAGGGGAGGCCCCCAGGTGGGCTTACGGTTATTAGAAAGAGCCAAAGTTGCTCAAAATGACAGATTCCAGCTCTAACGGACGTGTGTACCACAGGGCTGCGCCGACACAAGGAACAAGCAGAGCCGAGATGCTGCCTGCGAAGCCTCTAATCAGGCCGAGGGCCACGGTAGCAGATCAGAAGGCGGGAGGGGGTTTTGCCCCAGCCAGACAGAGCTGGAGGTGGAGAACCGGGAGATCCGCGGCGAGCAGCTCCCTTTCCCACAGTCGGAGCGGCACACACACCCCAAAGTTCAACGCTCCCATCTCGGAGTCGACACACCTAGTCTGTGCAGCAGGCAGGAAACACCAGGGTGTAGGCAGGAAAAGGGCAGCCGTTCCAGCAAGACCTGGAATTTCCACTTGCTATCTGCTGCCTCAACTCACAGAGGACAAACAAGGCTGGGAGGTGCTGCTTTAAGACTCCAAACTTCAACCTATTACACCTCCAGTTCCCTGAATAACGCTTTTAAATGCCTAATTTACCTGTTCAGTGAAACTTTACATGCACCGATGAGGGGTAGATGGTTCAGAGGGCAGAGAAGCGGTGAGATTCATCCCTGGCTGCCTGCAGAAGAACAGGTGAGAAGGAAACGTTGGCAGAATCGCACCTCCACTGTGAATCTCTCACCTCGGAATTGCAGACAGAGATCGGCTTCTCCATCCTGCCATCTGCTGCCCGCCGCGCAAACACGGCAACCTTCACCACGGCAACCGCGGTGAAGACATCTCGGACCCGCTTTTCATCTTCCCCGGTTCAATTCGGTCACGGCGAATCGCGCTGGCGCCTGTGAGCACACGCAGTCCTGGTTGATAAACCAGGAATGGTTTTTTTTTGACTGTTTAAACCAGTTTTAGACTGGAAACAACACTGCGAGGCCTCCTCCACCCCCTCCTGTCACCATTGTTGAGCTAGTTCCTAGGTCTCTTCTGTGGCTCAGGCCTGAGGAGCCAGCTAACCTTCAGCTGTCACGCTGGCAGTAATTGTCTCCGGCTGCATCACTGTGCATCTGACGCATGCCGTGGGAAGGATGAAGGGTTATCCGCCTCTTTCCAGTCAGTCATCTTCCGAGGGTTGAGCAGTGTCAAAGAAGCACCGGAAACGAGTGGAGGAAAACACAAACAGCGAGCAGGAGTCTCTTCAGGCCTTTACTCAGTGGGTTTTTATTTCAAACACCACCGCCACGAGGAATTCATCCAGTTTGCTAATGAGGGTGTGATGTAAATGGACGCTCTCACCAGTGCTGCTCCCTCTGCAGTGGAGCAGCAAGCGTGAGGGATGAACGCCGGAGCCGTCTGCATTAAACATGAACTCACGCTTGACTTAGAGGAGGCTGAATGATGTTCCCTGGCTTCGGTGATGCTTTTTATAGCTCCCGCAGTTCCATATTTAGATCCAGCGTTTCCACCGTGGCATGAAGCGATTCAGGAGAAACATCCAGAGGCTATTTGCGGCGTGCGTGCAGCAGCATCTGCGTCCCTGGGCCCTGCACGTGAGCCTCGGAGCTTTGTGAATGAGTGCAAAAGATGAATGGCGAGCCGTCGGCCCCAGCGTGAATGGAGGCAGAAGCGCAAATTGCATTTAGTTACGGAGTATAAATGCACGTGCTAGAAACAGCTGTGTCTCCCTCTGGATGCCCTCGGAATGACCTCTCTACTGTTTTTTTTTATTTATTAGGTAATATTATTTTCTCACTTTTTCACTCAAATACATGAGCTAATGCCAGTTTTGCTTTGTTTTGTTGTTTTTCTTTTACTTCAGAGGAAATATGCTTCGATTGCAACGATACCAGGCGGTTGTATTCAGCCATCTTTCTGTTCCTACACGTGCTCTGACTTTGTGGTGGTGCAGAGGAAGGGTGAAGCTTTATTTTCTTACTGGAAACCTCAGGAAATGGACTTGAATTGTATCCTTTCATGAGGACCGCATTCCAAAAGTCGCTTCAATCCTTACATCCTGCACCAGATGATGGATGTGACATCAAAAAGACGGACGTGGCCACGGAGACCATGCATACATATTGTGTCCATTATGGTGTCAATCAAAGGCACCTATGTGAGACACGCTCCAGCCCAATGTTGAGCCAAGACGGGGATGTTTGGTTTCCTTTCGGTGGTTAAAAGGATCATCTGCTTGAATTTTAACCTAACCGTAAATCACGAGTAAGGAAAACGGACAGAAGAAAGTTCAGTTGCTCTGAAGCTACAGTCGTTATTCTAGCCATACCGGCACCACTAGCGGAAGCCCAACACCTGCCTGGTCCTGCTCAAGGTTTCCTCCTGTTACAAGGGAGCTGCTGCCTGTTTTCTTGTGGTCTGCCCCGTAAGCTACGCCTGACAGATCAGCACTGTCATGAAATAAAGCTTGATTGAATTGAGTGCATGCACTGACTCATGTGTGAGCACGAGGACCAACGTCAGATGCACTGATGGGTGGATCACTCCTGTGGGAGGCTTCCTTCATCCGTCTGCACCAGCTCCTCAGCAAGATCATTTGCAAATATTGCCGCCGACTATCGATTGCGCGCACGTGTGTGTGTGTGTGTGTGTGTGTGTTTTGTGTTTTGTATCACAGTTCTATAGAAAGAATTGAATAAAGCCTTTTATTTTAAAGTCGTATTGCTGAACTGATGGCTCATATTATGGCAAATAACTAAAGTAATTAGTGTTATATTAATATACTAGTGCTTAATGAGAAATAGATTTAATCAGACTAAATTAGTTATTAAGCACACATGGGCAATCTCACAAGGTATCAGCATGCTGGTAAAAGTGTAGCCTTTGGCAACAGAGAGATAATCAGGCAGAAAATGAAAAATGTTTAGGTTTTTTTATTTTCACTCGTTTAAATTAATCGAAACTAGTGAAATTAGGTTTAGGGGGATTTGGAGTTGGGGGGAGTCTGAATTATGTCTGTAATTGTGGCTGCTGCCAGAAAATGGATATGCAAAGAGCTTTGTTTAACATCAAACCAATGAACCTTCATGAAGTCTGCTGTAATCCAGCCAGTGAAATCCATCAAATGTAGGCAGCAGCCATGGAGACTAGGGGGGATTTATGGGATGAGGGTAATCCACAAAGGACCCTCTTCCACAGCATTTAACATTAAATATTCATTTCCACCTAAGAGACATCTGCGAAATACGGCTACTACAGGAGACATGATTAATCACCCCTGACTGTAATAGCTGACAAGACTATGGTAATTATTATTGTTGAGTGTAGTTTTAATTTCACCTTATTCATTAATTGATTATTGATTCATGGAAGTGTGTTTTTATTTTTGAATAACAATACGTTTTCACATTTTGTTGTTACATTTAATGTAGATTTAGGCCCACATAGGCGTATTATAAGAGCAAACACAGCAAACACAGTTGGAAGGGTAAGAATTGTTATCTAAGTACAGAAGAATCTAACGTGTGAGGAGGTCCTCCCATATTCTTATCACAGGAGGGTAAGAAAAACGCTCAACCAAAGTATGAACTATGATGTAAGTGTGAGGAGGTCGATGAACACACCCGAGATGATGTTTCAGAGTTGTTTGGGTTCATTATAGCAGCGTTGGTTTCACTAGTGTTATTACTGCTCCGAAAGACGTACAATGTTGCCACCTAGTGGTAATAAATTGAATAGTGGAACACAGTATTGTAGAATATTGAAGTTCGAGTCAATAAAAATAACAAAGACTGAAATAATAAACACATCACTAGGTTTAAAATGTGCAGCTGAACCCGTGCACCATTCGTTCATTTGTTTTCTGATTTAAAAGGAAAAAAATTGTCCGTGCGTCTTATCCAGCCGTTCGCCTCCGTGCCTGTAGGGGGCAGGCCATCTTTGGCAAGCACCTTCTGTCTTCCGGAAACGTTCACCTGGCGCTCCGCACACGCTCAGAAAGAAGCGGCACTCCGGTCCCACGTTTTACATTCGTGGTTGCACAGGTGAGTTTAAAATCATCTACCCTAAGAAATACAGAGTAGTTTTCTTTGCCTCTCAGTATACTCGTAGATATGCATTCAATTGGAGTTCGCTCGATCGTGTAAAATAGCCATGAACAACAGTCATGAATGAAGCTAGTTTGGTGGCTAACATAACGCCGGCTAGCATTGGCACATTATTTTGCTATAATACCTCTGTTAAGTACATATTTGTTATTTTTGCCCTCCATTTACCATTTGATTGAAAACGGTTTTGTTTTGTCGTTGTAGGAAAGGCAAAATTATCACGGTAATACGAACAGCTAGCAGTTCTAACGCTCTCATTCTTGTGTTGTGGACTGGCTAGCGGTCACTATGACAACCAATTGACTGAGTTGTTCAAGTTAGCCATCAGACTTTACGTTTAAATGACACACACTCAAACAATACTTGCTAAAGCATAGTTTTCCGAGGTTTGTGAGTAATGTATTGTAAATAATGTAAATCAGGCAAGACGTAAAGTTGAGCTTAAAAGAAGCACTCAACACCCGCATGTTCCACACGTTTCTGGCCTCTGCCGGAAATCTAAAGGGCTTTTTTTTATATTATTTTAGTGTCTTAAAGCTGCTGAAACCTTAAACTGCAGCCAGGTACTACAACTTGTAAGAAAAGAAAGAAGTTAATGTTCAGTAACACCACCTGAACCAAGTCAGGACACGCATGTAGCTAGCATCAAAGCGGTGATCAAAGAAACGTGGATGCTCCCCTCTCTCTCTGTTTAAGCTCTCGACTTCTCTGTCTTTATTATCCATACTTGGCCGTCTCGACCAGCACTCTTCCTTCATGTATATTACTTTCCCTTACTCGTGCAGATGGCGACTGCTACAAAGGTTCCAGAGGTCCGGGACCTCACGAGGGTTGAGAGAATTGGTAAGCACGCACACGCCCCTGTGGAACCCTTTTCTTTGGGTTTTGACACAACGGTCGTTAAGCTTGATGGGATCTGGTCTCTAAAGTGTGGATAACGGGGTTGAATTTACCACCTGTTTAGGAGCTCACTCTCACATCCGAGGCCTGGGCCTAGATGATGCTCTGCAGCCAAGACAGGTACTCCTCCTCCTCCTCCTCCTCCTCCTCCTGCTTCGCTCTAACCCTCTTTGGTGATATCTTTTTATACAGACTGAGAAAGAGGTTGTTAAAGGCTGGCTTGTGCCCCCCTGCAGGTGTCCCAGGGGATGGTCGGCCAGCTGGCCTCTCGTCGGGCAGCAGGAGTCATCCTCGAGCTGATCAAGGACGGCCACATAGCCGGAAGAGCGGTGCTGATTGCCGGCCAGCCCGGAAGTGGAAAGACGGCCATCGCCATGGGTACGGGGCGCGTTCTTCCACCAACACAGCGTGTCCCACTGCCTGCTGTCTTCATATAGTTGGTTTAGAAACGAGGTAGCTTCCACTCGCAGATGGGGACCTGTTTTCCTCTAAACGCAGGTATTGCCCAGGCTCTCGGACAAGACACGCCCTTCACGGCCATGGCTGGGAGTGAGATCTTCTCCCTGGAGATGAGCAAGACCGAGGCGCTCAGCCAAGCTTTCAGGAAGGCCATCGGAATACGGATCAAGTGAGCGTTTACACGCGGCCGCTGGTCTGTGCCCTGACCGGACTGGAGTGACCCATTCTGGAATTCTCAAACAGGGAGGAGACGGAGATTATAGAGGGGGAGGTGGTGGAGATCCAGATCGACCGACCAGCCACTGGAACGGTAGGCTGGTCACCTGTCCACCCCGCACATGCTGCCTGGCTGTGTAGTCCCGGCGTTGACTCGCACGTGTTGACTCGTTCTTTCAGGGGACCAAAGTGGGCAAGTTGACCCTGAAAACCACCGACATGGAGACGATATACGACCTGGGAAACAAGATGATCGAGAGCCTCTGTAAAGAGAAGGTCCAAGCAGGGTGAGCAAATGTCTTCTTTAGCTTTATTTAGGTTTATTGACGAGGTATTGGAGGAAACGGTGAATTTCCATGAATTTCCTTTTAGAGATGTGATCACTATTGACAAAGCCACCGGAAAGATCACCAAGCTGGGTCGATCGTTCACCAGAGCCAGGGACTACGACGCTATGGGAGCTCAGGTATCGCCCAGGGAGATTCCCCGGCGCCCTTTGACTGGTGAAACTGCCCGTGCGCCCGACCTGACCCCACGTCTCCAACCTCCGCAGACGCAGTTCGTGCAGTGTCCCGAGGGGGAGCTGCAGAAGAGGAAGGAGGTGGTCCACACGGTGTCCCTGCACGAGATCGACGTCATCAACAGCCGCACGCAGGGCTTCCTGGCTCTGTTCTCCGGGGACACCGGGGAGATCCGCTCGGAGGTGCGCGAGCAGATTAACGCCAAGGTGTACGAGTGGAGGGAAGAGGGCAAGGCCGAGATCATCCCGGGGGTAGGTTGGGCCGCACGCGTCCGTCTGCCTTGTTCGTGCCGGTGGTTGTGTTTGACCGGGCCGTTTGGAATTGCAGGTGTTGTTCATTGACGAGGTCCACATGTTGGACATCGAGTGCTTCTCCTTCCTGAACCGTGCCCTGGAGAGCGACCTGTCCCCCGTTCTCATCATGGCCACCAACAGAGGCATCACTCGGTACTGTTGTCTGCTTCACCTGATGATAATAATTCACACCTGGCTGAGACGTCTGCGCTGATCTCTGCGTGAGACGTCACAGCAGGTGTCTCGAGACTGTGAATATTTAATAAATGTTTACCCGTTTCCTTCTGTCCTTCTGTCTCAGTATCCGTGGCACCAATTATCAGAGCCCCCACGGCATCCCCATCGACCTGCTGGATCGCCTGCTCATCATCGTCACCTCTCCCTACACCGAAAAGGAGACGAGGCAGATCCTAAAGATCCGGTGAGATCCGTCATCAGGTTTTTGCTCGCTTTCCCCTCCACGTCGCCAGCGAATGACGTTTGCTGTTGACTCAGCTGTGAGGAAGAGGACGTGGAGATGAGCGACGAGGCTCTCACCGTCCTCACGCGCATCGGCATGGAGACGTCTCTGCGTTACGCCATCCAGCTGATCAGCGCCGCCGGGATTGCGTGTCGCAAGCGGAAGGTAAAGCTGCTTTAAGGCCGGTGTGTTTCGGTGCTGCTGCAGCCCCGTCCTTCACCTCCTGTGTGCGGTTCTCCTCAGGGGACAGAGGTCCAGGTGGAGGACATTAGAAGGGTCTACTCTCTGTTCCTGGACGAGAGCAGATCCTCCCAGTACATGAAGGAGTATCAGGATTCCTACCTGTACAACGAAACACGTGAGCTTTCTCCTCAGCCTACCTTCAGCCTCTAGATATTGGGGTTTTTTTTGTTTTTCCGACACCAATAACAAGGTTACTACATTTCTGATCAGGACAAAGTTTAGATATTGTCTTTGCTTTTTTATAACTTCTGCTGAGTACACATCAGCTGTCCTACGATTGGATAATGTAGAAAGTGTACATTGTGTTGCTCTTTGACCTCCAGAGGGACGGCGGAGGGAAATGCAGGCAAAGTTCAGCTGTTCACCTCTGGTCTGTATTTCTGTATAAATGTGATCTTTTCTTGTCTTTCAGAATCTGCTCAGATGGACACGTCATAGTACAAAGGACAACTGTGCTTTTCTTTTTTATATCCTGGATTCCTCACTGAAATGTAGTCTCATTTAGAGCTGGTTTTGTTCAATCTTGACACCTTCCATGTTTACTCACTTGTATTTGCTGAAACGTGTCCCTAATTATTGTCACCCAGACCTTAAAAACAGAAACAAGTATTTCTTTACTGTGTCTTGCTTTGTCAGTTTGTTCATGGTTTCTTTTTATGAAACAATTAAAGAGGCGTTTCCTTAAACTCTGGGATAGTTTTTGTTGTCCATCATACATTTGATTTGGGTCCAACCGAGCAGGAACCTACAACCTCCTGTAGTTCCCCCGTGGAGCCACTAGAGGTCAGCAAAGACCAGTTAGACAGTTTGGCTCCTTCGCGTTCAAATGAAAATGCCTTTTTTTTTTTCTTCGTTGCCCAAAAGCAGAAAACATCAGTGTGTGTATAGGTTCCAAACCTGTTCTTCAAGTTTGTAATTGTTCATACATATAAAGTACGTATTAGTTGCTCCTGCTATTAAATCAAAAGGAGAAATGCAAGCAGAGTGTGGCGATCGTCCCCTTCCGGGTTTAATTAAACTGCTCTGTTGCTCATATAAAAGCTTTGTTTTGATCCTTGCTTTCAGACAAAATGATTACCGAGGGATAAAAAAAACATTCACTCCAACTGTAAGGAGGTTGTTCATATCCTGTCCACTGAACAGTCAAAAGGTTGGTTGGGTTTTTTCCACCTGAAGGCTGATTTTTAGGATTCCCAAGCAAATCTTAGTTTAACATGAGAACCCAGACGGAGGGGAAAGGTCAGAGTTTGTCTTTCCAGTGCTGCGATGGGACTGGATTTGCTTTTGACCCGTAAATGAGCCGTTGGATTAGTGTTCATTCTGCAACTGCTTTTAGATTTAGTTCTGTTTAAAGTGCTGTGTGTGTTTATCAGGTTAGGTCGCCATCACATGTTCTTTATCCAGGCAGAGGAGGAGAAAACACACCTCCCTGAACATCTGTGAGCGGCCGCGCCTCGTCCACTCCCTGTGGCGATTCCTCCCAGCTACAACAAACAACACTTTTCTTTCTCTGCACACACTCCGCTCGGCCTTGGAAAGTTTTTTGTTCTTTTACACGTGCAGTTTTATTTTAAGAAAAATAAATACGGGGGAATATGAAAGCTGAATAAAGGGATGCTTGTTTTTTTCCCCTGTTTTTCTGCGCAGCGGGCCAGCGGAGGTCAGCGATAACTGGACGTTACCAACAGCCAGCAGCGAAGAGACAGCCGCGCGTGCTCTTTAAATTAAATGTTTATTAATAAAAAATAGGCTATGCAAATGATCACGTGACATGTTTCAGTCAACCAAATTTTACCCCAAATTTTTCCACTTTTCAAGAATATACGACACGTCGTCATGGAGCGTATACATGATTTTGTTCTGTAAATGCACATAAGTCTGGAAGCAGGTTGATCTTTGGAAGCGATTTCCTCACAGCTGGATGATGGTGATGGCTGACTCGTACCAGACCCAGAAGCCCGGGTAGACGGGCTCGCTGAAGGAGGCCTTGAAGCGGTGGATGAGGGACATGGTTTCGCCCACGGCGTAGAAGGAGAGCGTCCCCCCGGCGTGGTCCAGGAACACTCCTATGCGCGAGGAGTAGGGCGCGGTGATCTCCAGCTGATCTTTGTTGTGGCGGGCCGAGTAGCTGGAGTCTGAGCAAAAGACGCTCCAGGACTTGCGGTTGTAGCCGATGCGGCAGGCGTCCCCGTAGCCGGCCCTCTTGATGCCCTTGTAGGTGACTCCGATGGCGGCCCCCTCGCCGCTCCAGTCCACCTCCCAGTAGTAAGCTCCTCCAGACAGAGGCTCCACGCACAGGACCTGGGGGAGCGAGTCGAACCTGGCCGAGCTGTCGTGGTAGGCCTGGGGGTCCCTCTTGAGGGCAGCTTTCCTGTTCCCTCGTGACAGGTAGAGCTGCCTGTAGGCTGTGTTAGGGTCCAGAGTCAGCTGGCAGGCATCTGGGGGGAGAAATCCCAGCTTTCATTTACCAAGAGGAACATTTTACTGTCACATTGAACTTGCTTTGTTGATAGCTGGAGGTACATGGAGAAAGCCCTGGCTCCCAGCAGCCCCCCCACCAGGAAAGCAGAGGATTGGTAAAGGAACAGTTCATGAAATCCAGTCATTGTTTATTCACGCTCGTGTTGACTCTTCCTCTTCTGATTCATGCTGAACTCTACTCAAATACACATGTAAATGTCTCCCTCCGCCTTTACCTCATCGATGCATTTGGCCCTCTCAAAATCTGTCTTTAATGGTAAAAAATGTAACAGGGGAGACCTTCTGAAGGCATCGTCTTCATCATCACCACCCGGTAGTCTATCGGTGAGTAAAGAATGACTGTATTTTCACGTCTGTATCTATGGTTCCTTTGTGGAACCTCTGCCGTGCAGACCCTCTGACCGGACCCAGAAACCAGAATAATCCCAGGGATTAGACGTCACCTGCCTGCTGTGTGCCTCCACCTCTGCAGGTCACAGCTGGTGAGACACCCGGCGGCCTCGACTAGATCTGGGCGGCCTATTATCTGGAATATTAGAGGTATCGACACTGTTTGTGAACCTGACCACAAACAGAAATCCGTCCGACATAACAGTGTTCAAACAGTGTTTTTTACCAGAATAAACCATCCTGAGTTAGCGACTTACTAGAACTGTACTTTTTATTTTTAAAAAGAACAAACAGCCCCCAGTTGTAATCAGCCCCCATCTCAGCTGTGTTTGTGGGACAGACAGTCGCTACCAGACTCAGATTTCATGGTCGGCCACAGGGTCTGACTCAGAACTCCATCAGCATCTGATCTGACTGGTGCAGCGAAACGAGCAGCAAAAGTGTCGGAACAAAACATCAGGAGAAAAGAAGACCAAAAAAATGAGAAACGGAGACTCACATCTCAGGAAATCCTCCCTGTACTGAGGTTCCTGCACCGGTACGGACTTGTACATGGGAGCTTCTTCACCTGTGAACGCAGACGCAGGGGTCAGGAGAAAACAGCTCGTTAGAGTAGAACGGCACTAACGTGGCCACTCTGGTGCTGTGTCTTTCTTGCCTCATTTTATATGCAATAATCAAGAAAGAAGTAGCAAAAAGAGGAAAAAGCACGAAACACACAAGTCCTGGCACAGTCCCGGTGGTGCGTGCCATCGCCTCCAGCAGCATGCTAATGTAAAACTGAACGGCTGGTTTCCTCTGGGTTCTCTGGTCATTCGGGCGAGTGAGACCACCGACCCACTTTCTTGTTCTCTGCTGACTCACCTTTTATAGACAGTCTCTTTTTGGACTCGTCCAGTTGGCAGAAGGTCATTTTGTTCACTGTGAAAACACCAAACATGGAGTAAACGTCTACGTTCACCAGAGCCAGGGGCCCCTGACCCCCCCACCCCTTCCTCCTCCTCCTCCTCCCTCACCCGCTTTGGCCACCTTGACCAGTTCGTCGTTGCTGAACTCGTTCAGGTGCTGCTTCATCTCCGACACGGCCTTGGTGACGGGGCCGAAGGTGAAGTAGGGGTTGACGCTGACCGTGGGCAGCTCCTCGGCCTCAGTCTGCGCGATCAGCATGTGGTAGCTCTGCAAAGGCAGTCGGCAAACTGTTACCGGCTGTTCGCCAGACTGTTCTACTTGAGGAAATGTGGGATATCAATCAACTAAACACTATATTTGGGATTTGAGAGGGTTGGAAGTGGTGCTGAGCCGTCTAGGTGGCGCTGCCGTGCGCCGTCAGCCACCTGGATGAAGTGGATGTGGTCCTCGGTGCGGGACAGCTGCGTGATCTCGGTGTCCCTCCTCTTCAGGTCGGAGATCTCGTGGCTCAGGCGCTCCACGTGGCCCTCGGCGTTGTTGAGGGCGGCTCTCTTGTTGGAGCTGATCAGCTTGGCCATCTCCTGCTGCATCCTCTCGATGGAGCGGATCATGTCGCTGAAGGTCTTCTCGCATTCCTGCAGCGCTCTCTGGGCTGAGTTCTGCACAGGAAGCGCATACCATCAAGCAGGGCGTCACACTGGTTCTACCAGAAGCTGTCATCACTCCAGCGCGGAGGAATGCGTGTCCATGTTGGCAGCGGGCAGGAGTGGCTGGTCCGCTCTTGTCTGCCTGACGGAGGAGGGCCGTACGAACCTTGAGAGCGTCCACCGCTTGTTTCAGTTCCTCCATCTGCTTGAGCCTGTCGTGGATCTTCTCCTGGATCTCCGCCTGCGTGGTGCCGAGCCGTTGCTACGAGACAGTCGGAGTCAACTTTGCTTGTCAAATAAGTCAAACGTGCTCCACACACACGGCAAGAAGAGGGAAATCTGGGACTCAGGGTGCAGCAAAGTGATAACTAAACTGCTACACCTAAACCGAGAGAAAAAACTACCTTAAAATCTACAATATAGAGTATAAACAAATAAACTATAAACAGGAAAAAGCAAAGAAAAAGTGCAAGCAAAGCAAAGATGTTTGAAAATGTCCTGAATTAAAGCTGCCAGCCCTGTTCTCACGTGTGTGTGTGTGTGTGTGTGTGTGTGTGTGTGTTTGTGTGTGTGTGTGTCACACACTGCTGGAGGCTTTCTTTAATGCCTCGTTTAATCTTTTGTTAACCACTAATAAAAGGGCTCCCGGTGTGTCCGTGGCTGGAACGCCGTCAGACATTAAACCGTCGCCATGTCAACCGGCCAATCCCTCCAGAGAAGCGTGTCCCACCTGCTCCTCCGCCCGTTCCTGCTCCGCGGACACCATGTCGTGACCTTTGTGCTCCTTGACGGTGCACAGCACGCAGATACACATCTGGTCGGTGCGGCAGTAGAGCTCCAGGCCCTTCTGGTGCTGGGGGCAGATCTGCCGGTCCAGGTGGCCGATCTCGTCCACCAGCTTGTGCCGCTTGAAGGTGGCCGACTCAAAGTGGGGCTTCAGGTGCTTCTCGCAGTAGGACGCCAGGCACATCAGGCAGGTCTTCACGGCTTTGTACTTCTTCCCGATGCAGATGTCGCAGCCCACGTCCTGGGGTCCCGCGTGGTTGTAGTCAGGGGACGGAGGCGGAGGCGGAAAAGAGTCGCGCGGCATGGTGGAGTAGCGCGAGCCCCCCAGGCGTCGCGGCGTGGGCCTCTTGTTGTAGGTGACCCGGCACTGGGGGCAGAGGAAGGAGCCCGTGTGCTCGGCGTGGTCCCAGTACGTCTTCAGGCAGATGGAGCAGAAAACGTGACCGCAGGGGATGGAGACGGGGTCCCTGAGGTGCTCCTTGCAGAGGTAGCAGCTCTCCTGGTCGGACGACATGGAGGCGACCGGAACGCCGTTTGCGGTTCGCTGTTGTCGTAGCTCTCCTGCAGCCAGAGCCGCTGCCTCGGGTCAGCGGAGCGGCAAAGTGAGCCCGCAGCCGCCAGAGTCACCAGTTTTATAGAGCAAACAGAGCAGGAGGTTAAACTGGTTGAGCAGAAACCTGGCAAACAAAGGCGGGGCAAGAAGAGTGTGCAGCGAACGCCTCCATCAGCCCCAGAAAGGTGTGGTCGCAGGGCAGGGCCTGCTGGGCAAACGGGTAACTGCTACATCGCTCCTTATTGTGCGTAAATAGAAGACAGCAAAGTCAATAACAACAGCCCGGAGTGGAGAGTGCTGCTCAGCATCCCACCGCTGAAGTCAACAAAGACATTAGTCAGAAAAGTGTTCCGTTTTTTGGTTTTTGTTTTACAAAAACCTTGAGTGTATTATGTATATTATGTTTGCTGTGTTTGTTTTTCTCTCTCTCTCTTTCTGTGTCCTGTCTGCCTCTTCTCCTCCTCCTCTGCCCCGCCGGCTTCCAGCAGGATGGTTCCTCCTTTTAAAGCCTGGTCCTGCTCAAGGTTTCTTCCTGTTAAAAGGGAGCTGTTCCTTGCCGCTGTGCTCACCTGGGGGTTCCGGCTGCGGGTTTCTGCCTCTGAAAGCACCTAGAGACCATTTTATTGTAAAAGGCGCCACGTAAATGAAACCTAGTAGAAGGAAAGGTCACCCTCCGCTGAGCCCTGGGGGTCAGAGTTCAGGCAGGAAGAACCCGCTAGCGCTGATCTGCGGTCAGTGAGGGGAAGCCTCTTTCTTTCATTGGTTGGACTCAGTCGTTTCGGCCATGTGAGCACGATTCCCCCGACCTTCACCTCACCTGTAGCCTGTTAATTATCAGCCCGGCCTGAATCTGCGCGTCAACGCTCCCTGCGTGTCGCCAGTACCACCAACCGCATTTCTGTGGCTCGCCATCAATTTGTTCCCATCTTTTTTTAAAAAAAAAAAAGAGAAACAATTGCGGTCACTGAAACCAAAGACAATGCAGAGAATGTGTGTGTGTGTGTGAGTGTGTCCTGCCCCTCCTCCCCCACCCCTACTTACCTCATCTGCAGATTCAACCTCCTCGTGGACACCACCCACCACCCACCTCCCTCCCTCGCTCTCTCCCTCCCTCCCGGCCGTGATGGAGTTTCGGGGCTGTTGAAATTGAAGAGAGGAATGCGACTCCGCTTGATAGGGCAGATAACAGGAGGGCTGAGGAAGGCTGGAAAGATTACATTGTGTCAGAGCTCTGCCGTCCATCAGCGACGGGGCCGCTGACACCAGAGATTCCACGTAGCATCGTGTTCACCAGAAGGCCAAACACGCCAACATCGCTAGCGACGCCAATAAAAATGATAAATAATAGCAACACTTTCACACGGGAGCTGTCGAACTTCCAGAAATTCCTGCGGATAAACGCACCAGGAGGTCCAAGAGCGCAGACGTGAGAACGTCCGACGTACATCTGAGTTACGTAACCTGCTGCTGTCAGCCTTCCGTCCATTGTTCCCCTTTGTTCCCTCCTCGTTTTGGGGCGTGAATTCAACCCACCGGAGCGTTTTATTTACTTTTGGCTGGAGTTATTTGTCTTGACCGTGGTGACGTTCACAGCACTTTCAAAATGGCGTCATCCTGTTTTTATGACCCTGATGAGACGGTTTCTGGTTCGAACAAACACACATTTGTGTTCTCTGGATGCACCTGAGGAGAGGCTGACCTTTGATCTTGAGTTTTACTGGGCCGTTACTGTATGACTGGAGTTTCTGTGTGTGTGTGTGTGTGTGTGTGTGTGTGTGTGTGTGTGTGTGCCCCAACCCCCACCGGGTGGGTAATGAGCAGGTATCTGAGCGAGACTCAGGGTAAACAGGGTAAACCAAAGCTCCAAACTTCAAAGTCGTGGAACGATTTGGTGGCAGAGAAAGAAGAACCCTAACAACAGGGTGAAGATTTGTCCCCGGTACCAGCCAGTGGCTCACTCCTCTCTCTAAGTACAGCCTGCTTCCTTCGCTCCGGAGGAAGGAAGGAAAAGTGGCTTATCGGAGCACTCCCCAAATATGGAGGGGCGACGCTGCCCAGCGAGAGGAACCAAACGCGGACTGAAATGAGGAGCCGGTGATCTTTATACACACTCCACACTGCTAAAATAAAGACAGTTCTCCATCAAGCATGGGAAAACATTTAAAAAATGTCGAGCGCAGGCACGACGGAAAGGTGACGGAGAAGGGCCGACGTCTGCAGGACCAGAACCAGATCTGCAGAACCTGAACTAACCCAGGATGAAGTGTGTGTGCTTGGGTAACCTTCATCATGGACACACCTGGGCCTGGAGAGAATGTCACACATGTTTCCGTTCTGCATTGCAATTGTGAATATTTCCTCTGTGTGTGTGTGTGTGTGTGTGTGTGTGTGTGTGTCTACAGTTACAAGCTGACTGTAGAAGTGGCCGGACTGGTTTGACGGGACGCAGTGTAAACACTGCTCTCTGAACCCTGACAGGCTTCCTGCTGCCAGTGAAGCGACTGCAGGTTCGGGGCGGGAGCGAAGGCGGCGTGGAGTGGCCCTGAGACGCCGCTGGAGCCCGCGGCCCCTGTTTGTTTATGAGGTGGTCCCTCAAATTCCTGCAGCACCTTAGGCTGCATTTTTGTTTGTCGGACTATAACCGGTTTGAGACAATGGCGATTCAGGCTGAAAACAATAGGTGGAAGTACAGCCGGCTGAGGTGCGTGCGTGAGTGTGTGTGCGTCTGTGTGTGTGTGTGTGTGTGTGTGTGCAATCCCAGCCTAGATGAGCCACATGAGAAATGTGAGAATAAAGGAAACTGTCAGGGAAATGGAAGCGTGTTTTGGCACGGTGGCCACTTCTTGTGCTTTTCCAGCCCCTCTCTCTCTCTCTCTCTCTCTCTCTCTCTCTCTCTCTCTCTCTCTCTCCTGCTCTCTCTTCTCTCTCTCTCTCTCTCTCTCTCTCTCTCTCCCCTTGGTTTCAACCTGCTTATTCTGCCAAGCTGGGCAGGGCTGTATGTACTCCCAGCAGAGGGGGAGAGGCCTAGTGCTGCTTTCAGATCAATAACCTGTGGAATTCAGAAATACAAGTAGGTCCTGTTCTCTGGCAGGCTGCTCCACACTCTCGAGGGCGGGCTCCCAGGCGCACTCGTCTGCTCTCCGCTCTTCCCAGGCGCTTCTTTCCCACAGGTCCGTGCGCGTTTGCAGCCCATCGCCATGGCCGATCGCACGTCGCCAGACTACTTCAGCTGCACGCTGTGCCTCAGCCTTCTGCGGGACCCCGTGGCCATCCCCTGCGGCCACAGCTTCTGCATGGACTGCATCAGCGGCTACTGGAACGAGGCCGACTACACGGGGATATACATTTGTCCTCAGTGTAAAATCACCTTCACCCAGAGGCCCGTGCTGCGGCCCAACGCCACCCTGAGCATGGTGGCCGAGAAGATCAAGAAGAGCGGCTTGAACCTGAACGCCAACGCGACCCAGGACGGCGGCTACGCCGGGGCCGCCGACGTCCCCTGTGACTTCTGCATGGGTAAGAAGCTGAAGGCGGTGAAGTCCTGCCTCAACTGCCTGGCGTCGTACTGCGAGAAGCACCTGAAGCCGCACTACGAGTCAGCCACCTTCAAAAGGCACAAGCTGGTGGACGAGCTGGGGAACCTGGACCGGAAGATCTGCCCGCAGCACCAGAAGTCCCTGGAGCTCTTCTGCAGGACGGATCAGATGTGTATCTGCGCCATCTGCACGGTCAGCGAGCACAGGGGCCACGACATCGTCTCCGCCGAGGCGGAGAGGAGCGACAAACAGGTGAGAGCGTCTTCACACACTCTTGCTCGCGACTGTCAGACACCGAAACGGCGCTTTTCAGGCCAGGGAAAACTCTGAGGGGTTGTTTCTTGAAACACGGCAGGATGAGTAGGCGTTTTCCAACCGTACTTTGACCCCTGGCTATCAGCTAAACCGGCAGGCACCGGCCGCCAAAACAAGCCCCGCTCTCTGATTGGAGGCCGAGGGGAGGGCGCCATATCGCCCCGGAGCGCGGCGTTCCAGCTGTGGGATAGATACACAGAAACCAGACAATTCCTTCCGCTACAGGATGCTCCCACCTGTGGGGGGAACGATAGCGGAATGTCAAGGCCTTCCCAGCCAACCAATCCCAAGGCGACCGCAGACGTGCACTTTCCAGTGACTCAGAGCGCACGAGAGAGATAAGACCAACACGCTGGGGCAGCGCTTTGCTTTTTTCTTTTTAAAGCGCGACTATTTTATGGCCGTCAGCACCAATCAGAGGTTTTCTTTTTTGGCCATAGAAGAAGGGAGACTTGTACTTTTCTCTGGTTTCTCTCGTTGGCAGATTTCTAACCTGAATCTCCCTCTATCTCCCGCTCGCTCCCTTCCCCCTCTCCTGTTCACTCCCCCAACAGATTCCCCACATTCCTCAAGCTTATCTTGAAGAATGGGCTGGTGGGCTTGAGTAAAAGCTGAATTAGGGACCCCCCCACCCTCCTCTATTCTGCCCATCGGTGCCGTGCGCACCTTGAGACGTCTCTTTACAAACCAGGCAGCTGCAGATTCGCATTCCTAACGTGGCCAGAATTCCATTACAGACCCCCCCGCCCCCGAGATAAAAGCCGCTAGCGTAAAGAAGAGTCTTTGAATGGGGTTTTTCTAGATGGGCCAAAAAAAAAAGAGAGGTCCTCCTCCTCTTCCTCCTCCTCCTCCTCATGTTCCACCATGAGAAAGAATGTTGGTGCAAACCTGAGGCAGCGTGAACGAGGGGAGCGGAGGCGCGTTTGCAGCGGGCGTTAATCCGGACGGACGTGCTTTTCCATCCGCAGAAACTCCTGGGAATCTCTCAGGCCGAGATCGGAACAAAATGTCAGGAGCGGGTGAAGGAGCTGGAGGAGCTGAAGACCGCTGTGGACTCGCTGAAGGTGAGGAGGCCGATGATGATGATGATGATGATGATGTGCTTCGCTCCGCACACCTTCACAACAGTACAACACTGTAAAATTGACATTTTTAGTAACGTTTCCTAAATCTTTACGTTTGTTTTCACACAACGCAGCTTGAGAGGAGGAAAATAAGGTGCTGGTTCATCACAGCTCAGCATTAGAGCCCAAAATGTTTAGACTCTAAACCTGTATTTGGTGTCCAGAAGAAGAAGGCGGTTGAAAGTCGTTCGCTTGTGTCCAGAACTCGGCCCAGCGAGCCATGGTGGAGAGCCAGAAGATGTTCGAGGACATGATCCGCTCCATCGACCGGATGAAGACGGAGGTGACCAAGCTGATCGGCATCAACGAGAAGGCCGCCTTCAAACAGGCCGAGGCTCTGATGGAGCGGCTGGAGCAGGAGATCGACGAGCTGAAGAAGAAGGAGTCGGGCCTGAAGCAGCTGTACAGCACCGAGGACCACATCCACTTCCTGCAGGTGAGCGGCTGCTTGACGGAACGTGTGCGTGTGTGTGTGTGTGTGTGCCAGGATGTAAGGGTGGAGGTCTGATGAGGCACAGACCAGTGGAGCTGTAGTTACACACACACACGTCATGGTCTTTTCTCCACCTTCAGAACTTCAACTACCTCTGCACCCCCACCGACGACGGCTTCATCCCCCGCGTCAGCGTCAACCCCGACTTCTCCTTTGCCGCCGTCCGGAAAGCCGTGGCCGAGATCAAGGAGCGCCTGGAGGAGTTTGGCAGGGAGGAGCTGGTGAAGATCTCCAAGTCAGGTGGGAGGCCGACCCCCAGACCGGCGGACAGAGCAGGCAGAGAAGGCAATAAGCAAACTTGTGCCGTGTCTTGCAGTGAGCGAGATCCCGGTGTACACCACCGAGAGCCGGACCCTGGACCGGAGGAGCAGAGGTGAGCACCTCCTGTGGGGGAGCAGGAGGCTCATTATGGTTCAGGCGGATCAGCTGTTGGCCCGTCAGAACCGCTTTGCTTCACCAGGACGGAGATTTTTAAATCTGTTCCTTCTTTTGTTGGCAGAAAACGGACGAAGATACCAAACTAATTCAGCTCTTTCTTCAGGTCTAGCTAAAGAAGTGACGACAGATCACATTTCCCCAGAGCCAAAGGCCAGATCTGAGTTCCTCAAGTGTGAGTTTCTGAGCGTGACTTCGACCCTCGCGCGCTGTCAGGGAGGATGAGCGAATGATTCTGTTCTCCTGCAGACTTCTGCCAGCTGAAGCTGGACCCCAACACGGCCTACAAGGAGCTGTACATCTCCGAGAACAGCCGGAAGGTGATCCGCACCAGAGACCTGCAGCCCTACGGAGACAACTCGGAGCGCTTCGACAGCTTCGCCCAGGTGCTGTGCAGGGAGGCGCTCTCCAGGGGACGCTTCTACTGGGAAATCGAGTGGAACGGGGAGTTCTCCATCGGAGTGGCCTACCGCAGCATCAGCCGGAAGGGCAAAGGCTCCATGTGCCTGCTGGGCTACAATGACAAATCCTGGAGTCTGCTGTGCTCCGACACGGGCTACTCCGCCTGGCACAACCGGGTGGACAAGAACATCAGCGCCCCCCACTCCCCCCGGATAGGCGTGTACCTGGACCACGGCGCCGGGGTGCTGGCGTTCTACAGCATCAGCAGCAGCATGACCCTCCTGCACCGGTTCGAGACCACCTTCACGGAGCCCCTCTACCCAGGCTTCGGGGTGGGGACCTCGGTTAAGATCTGCAACCTCAAATGAACTCAGATACCACCAAACTGCTTTTGGAATATTTATTTTTGTAGCTATATCAAACCATTTTAATGACATTCAGTTGTTTTTTGTGTTTTTTTTTTAAGAAAAATGTGTATATAATTGACGACACACTGCCTTTTTTAAGGAATACCTGCCTTTATAATCCCACAAATACAAAACAAGGACTTGATTTATTCTTTTAAGATTCTTTCAAATGTTGAATTAAAATGTATATGTTATATATTTTCACATTTTTCTTAAAGTATATTTCACACTGTGACATCTAGCTTGATGTTATTAGAAGTCATCATGATATAACCTGAGGTACATTTGTCCAATATCTTATTTGACCAAAATTTTGCACTCCTTTGATTGATTTATCACATTACCCATATTGGTGCATTAGTGCGTTATAATTTCAACCCTTACACAATAACATTTCATCAATTCTTGCAATCATAATCTCCGTTTGTTTTCCAGTTTGAACTAACCTTTAATTTTACATTTACTTGTATAATGGACCATCACAGTATGACTATCATAAAAGTTTTGTAAAGAAAAAAACCTATTCATCTGTGGTTTAAAATAAAGACCTGAATGAGTTAACTTGTGGGGTTTTTTGTTTTTTACCCACTCAGAAAAAAGTATTTTTGTTTCTTAAACGTTCTAATTAGGAGGATGTCAGTAAACCAGCGGACAACACCGCCCCCTAGCGGCCATCTGCAGGAACGCCCTGAACTCGTCTTCGGGTTTCTGTTTTATTTATTGTCCTAAAATATTTGTAACCTTTTAAGTGACAATCTACTGTCATGTTTTGGATATTTTATACATTTTTTCAATTGTGGGTTTGCTAGAATATTTTCCCTTTTGCCTTTAAACACCTGAGCATAACAACTGAATGAACAATTAGTAAGAAATGCACAAACTAAAATGAGCATTTTACCTCGATTTTTAAAATGAATGCAAGGTCTATAAAAATGAGGCACAAAAGGTGGAGTTGTTTTAAATAAGAGATGTCCATTTATTGGTTCCCAGAATTGTTGGAGGCAGAGGTTCATAAGCATTGAGGAGGAAAGACAGTCCAAACTCAGACATTATAGCCAATGAGGCCTCCTTTCCCGATGCACTCTCCGATGTAGAACCACATCAGGACTTCGGTGGCAACCAGGCCGTTCCTGAGAGCTTCCTGTGAAAAAGAGAACCAAGATTAAGACACACCTTTGATTCTATTACCCACGGGCCTGTTTTTTTCTTTAATTTCACCTGTAGGAGGATTTTATTTGCTGAATCTGATCCTGCTAAATCAATGCCACTTTGAGAAAATAGTCTACAACACGTCAGAGTCCGGCTCACCCTGAGAGATTTCCCAAACCCCTAAATCGTCACGGCAGCTAAAGCCGGCTCTCGCAAGCGTTGAGCTCAAAGTGCAAGTTTCTCCAATCAGAGGGACACAACAAGATGAACGTTCATGAAGTAGGCAGGGGCGAAACCTTTGTTATTGTTTCCTTTTAAACAGCAGAACGAAGGCCGACACTAAATTCAGCATTCAAAAAAAAAGAACCCTCGAGGTGGAGGAGTCGGGGATGGGGATGGGGATGGGGATGGGGATGGGGATGGGGTGCATCTTCCAGCTAATGGGAGAGCTGTGGGAACAGAACAGCCAAAAAACCTTTGTGATTCAACCAGGGAGGTCCAGCGGGGAGACATTAAAAGAAAGTAGAAGATGTTTCTCGTCTGGGAGGCTTCCTAGAAGTCTCCTAATAGCCATCTTGGTAGTTAGACAGAGTAACTTCAGTGATGTTCCTGCAGAGACCACCAACGCACCTTCACTGTGGTCTGGCCCAGGCGTCCGGTCTGGAACCCCTTCATGAGGTTCGTGGCCCCCTCGATGGCTTTGGGGACCTCGGCGGGGGTCGGAGGGACCAGCTCCACCCGGGCGTAGTGCCAGAAGGTTGCGAGCCGAGGTTTGGAGAAGGTGACAGCGGCTGGGACGCACAAGACAGGCGCGACAATGAGTCCTGCCGCCAATGGGTGCTATATAACTCCACCACAACATGGACCGTTTTAGGAAAAAGCTCGATTGCAACATTTTAACCAGACTGTAGCTTTAGTTACTTTCTTATACTTCATTCATTCACCGATGAATGAGTCTCGGCAGATTAGCAAAGCATAGCATAGATAGCATCGGTGTTCTTGCATCTTGCCAATAAAGAAGTGTGCAGTTATAACAGACATCGTGATCGAATACCTTCAATAACTTACCGCTAACCAGTGTGGGTACTTTAGTTACCAGCTTTTGCAGCGCTTGTGCCATGTTTACGCTGTTGTTGACGCTAACCGCTGCCTGAATGTCACCTCCAGGACCAGCACAAGGACCCCTGCTTCTAGCTGGCCACGTGAGTGCCTGTCCAGAAATTAGCTCGTAGTCGAGGCTTGCGTGATTGCGCAACAGTGGTCATTCAAACTGCAGCGAGAATAGGACAGTATGACGTACAAAATTCGCGTATTTCTATTGGAATGTAAATTCCTCTAAAGTGTTTAGGTCTGTGCGTCAACGTCCTATTTCCATATTTTACCATTCCCCAGATGGCCACTAGATGGGGCAATTTGACATAATATGATCAACAGACTATAGCGTGATTAATGATGCTGATAGTGTAAACACTTATTACTGTACGACTTGTCATGATATCACAGATTTATTCCAGTTATTTGCAGGATCTGCACACAATCACACACACTCATATCTAGTCAGCTTCATTTATTTATTTTTGTGCAATAATATTAGTTACAGTTACAGTTAGTGCATTTCATGTAGTTGTTCTTGTCAATTGTCAAATCCAGTAATACTAATAAGGACAACCAATATAATCCTTTGGTTCTCCATGTGGGGATCTTTGCTCACAAATATGTAATCTCGTATTTTTCCTCTTTATGCTGTGAAACAAACAAGAAGAGGTCAGTCATGATTGTGCAAATGGATCATGAAAACTAGTATCACTGATCACGTCTTGTTTTGTTTACCTTCTGTGTGGGACATGTGTTTTCCTGCCTCTCGCCTGTTTGGTCGGTGACGAGTAACGACAGAACGTTTCCTCCTTTTTTCATAAGCGCCATCACCTCTTCCAGATATTTACCGGCTACGCTTTGTCCATTGACTTTGAGCACTACATCACCCACATGCAACCCTGCTCGCTGCCCAGGGCCTCCAAAAGTCACCTGCAGGAGAAAAAAAAGGACCAAGGGTACTACAATCAGCAAAACAAATAAAAAATATCAATATCTGTGCGTTGCCGTTGTTTTGGAGCACAGATCTGGCAGACCTTTGCCCCTGTTGCTCCTCTCCTCACCTGGCTGATAAAGGTCCCGGGCCTCTGAGGGACGCAGCCCAGATTAAAGCCAAACCCCAAAGGACCCTTCTGGAGAGAACAGAGTCTGGGTCTGGATGTCCGCTCAGCTGCGGAGGAGGCGGCTGTCGTTCCTTCGTTTGCTTGATCGGTTTGGTCCTCACAGAAGAGAAGAGGAGACAGACCCAACTGCACGGGCAAAACACAAACGCTGAGCTCAGCGGTTCCTGCTCCTGCGGGCTACGCCGGGACAGCACGGACGCCCACCTTGGTGTAAAACTCCAGCCCCTGTGGCGTGGTGGTGGTGACAGAGACCTCCTGGCCGCTCTGTCTCACCCTCTCCACAATCTCCTGATGCCTCAGCGACTCCACGGACTCTCCGTTCACCTCCAGCAGCAGATCTCCGTCCCTCAGGCCCGCTCTCTCTGCCGGACGGCCGCTCTCCAGCTCACGCAGCACGTGCACTGTCATGCACACGCAGGTTCAGTTAGGCTGACCTTCGGGAGGACCGCGCCGGAGGTCGCGTCTTCCCGCTGGCTTACGGGTGCGCCCGGACGCCGTCTTCTCCAGCTGGAGGACGAAGCCGAAGCCCTCGGAGTCAGAGAGCAGCCGGAGTTTTCTGGCTCTGTGGGGGAGGTGGTGAGGGACAGCCATGACGGGCAGGATGGGGATCCCCTGCTGCTTGTAGTGTTTCTCGCTCTCTCCGTCGACCACCAGGATGGTGATGTGGTGGCCACACTTCTTCCTCTAAAACATCATTTTTCTGAGTGGAGATCAAAACCAAAACGGGGGTGTTCCTCACCATCCGGCTGAGAGCAGCGTGCGTGAGATCGGACACTGTTGCTCCGTTCATCCACACCAGGAGATCTCCCCGACACACCCCGGCTCTCTCCGCCGCGCCGCCTCTGACCAGGCTGACGGAGAAGCGGCCCTTCTCGCCTGCAGCCACAGGAGCAGACTTAGCGTCCTCCCGACACACCACCCGGAGACCTGGAGAAGCGCTAGCTACCCTCCGCCGGTGTGAAGTTGATGCCCAGGCCGGAGACGGGATCTTTGGTGATGTGGCAGAGCCGGGGTGGTCTGCAGCCTCGGCCCTTGCTCGCTCTGACAACGCTTTGGAGGTCGCGACCTTGGTAGAAGACCTGCTCGTAGGCTTCCCCATCCAGGACCAGTAAACACAGCTGGTTTCCACTGAACCTTATCTTCCGAGCCACCTGGAGGGACAGAGACAGAGAAGGTCCAAAAAACCCCTCTACAGTTCCCTCTATGTAGGGGAGCTCCTACCTCTGGGTGAGGGAGGTCATCAACGTAGCGGTCGTTGACCTCCAGCAGCCGGTCTCCGTCTCGGAGGCCAACCGCGTCCGCTGCTCCCCCTGACGCCACCTGTCGGATGATGTGGCCCAGGCGGCCCCTCTCCACCCGCAGGCGGAAGCCGTAGGACTCCCCTTCCTCCCGCTGGAGGAGGCACAGCCTGGGGCTGGGCGCCGAGGCCGAGTCTGGAAGAGACGCAAGCGTCAGATGTCTGGCCCCAGGCCCCCGAACACCGGGCGTCTGGACGACGGACACCTGCGTCGTCCGTGACGACCATCGCCGGGTTGTCGATCCCATCTTTGGGATTGAAGGTAAATTTCCTGAGATAGAAAAATGGGGATTTTTTACAGAAGAAAAGAAAATCGCAGGGACCCAATCTTTGGCCCAGTCAGAAGCCAACACAGCTACATGTTTACGTCAAATCTTTCTTCTGTTGTTTGGAGTTTAAAAAAGGGGGATACTTACTCTGGTAAATCTGTTCCTTCTGCCAAACCTTAAAAAACAGGAGAACACATGTGTAAAGACTCTAACAGGAGCTGCCACAGCACCTGACACACCGGCTGTCACCTTTTAAAGGTCAAAGTCGGTAATCGGTAATCGGTAATCAATCACATTAGCGTTTAAATAAACCTGCTGTCCTGCCTGGGCCTGCCGACCTGAGCGTCACCCTGACGGGGCAGCCTGGTGTCGATCAGATGTCTGCTCAGCTATGGCTCAACACGGGCACTATAAACCAGGGTTTGCCTACCTGTGATCATGTGTAGTCTTTGAACTCAATAAAACACGCTGACATTGTGTCTCAGCATGTTCAAGCAAAACGGGGAGAATAAATTAATAAATGGATGTTGTGTTTCACGCATGCAGAGTCCTCCCAGAAAGACTCTTCTCCTTTTACAACTGCTGCCGGTCGGGCTGACTGACAACCAGGAGGCTCCCGCAGGTTTGGGCTCTGCCTCTCTGTTCTGGGGCTCCAGATGAGTGTGTGACACAGTTGTTTAGTCCTCCCTGCAGGATGGGTGCACTGGTCTTATCTAATCTCTGCTCTGGCTGTGCCATCCGCTCCAAGGATTCTCCATCCTTGGACTCCAGACGCAACACAAACCTTTTTTTTTATTGCTTAGGGTGGAAAGTTACACGATAACATTTGTATGTAAAAATAATACTTTAGACTGGTATTATAGAGTATTACAATTTTTAAAATGGCGCCCATGTCCAAGTGCTGCTGGTCTCTGCTCTGACATGTCTGTCAGCAGGTCAGTGACCCAGACACACAGTTAAAATACGTGATTCTGAAAACATTAGAACCTCTCTGCAAAGGAATATTTTCTACATTCAAATAAAATTGCAAAACGAGCCCTGAGAGGCTGACGTTCGTACCGCTGACCCTTAGTCGCAGTTAATGGACTCCTGTTTGCTAATTACTGTTTATGATGTTCTGGTGCATCGTAGCGGCTTGTATATACACAAAGAAGCTGGAATAAATGGTCCTAACTGTGGGGGGTTTTGTGGTATTTGTCATTTCAAGGAGGCTCCATAATCAATATAATCAATAAGAACTTCTTAAGTAACAGAAAGACTTTCGAGCTCCGTCTTTTGATCAGAATTATAGCACAACATTTTACATGAGAGCAAGTCAAGTCCTGTTTTTAGCAATTTGACACGGTGACACAATGGTTGGTATGGCAGCAGCAGCAGCAGCAGCATCAAACCTAAACATTGCAGATATTTTAGATCTAGAATTCAATATGCCAATATTTTAACACTAAACACTGAATTTTTAAGAAAAGCAAAACAGATGTCTTTTTTTTTACAGTAGTCATACATAATAACAAGAAAACGCAGGAATTACCTGTATTGGACTGCATGCTGCGTCTCTTTCCAGTCGTGCTATCAACACAGAAGGCCGAGGGGGTTTGACAGAATCTTGTGGATGCAAACGCTGGCGTGCAGAGAGCCCGCCTTTTAAACGGCACCAGGTTTAATGTGTAATCTTGGCGTGACCTCCTGTCTGGAGCACAACAAGGTCAGGCTCTGCACTTTTGGGCCTCATGAGAGTGCTTTTATGCTGATGCCACGTGGAGAAGACATCTGTGTTGGTGTCCCTGAGAACCACAGAAAGGCAGCAGGAGGCCAAAGGACACAAAATACTTGTAAACATGAGCTTTTGTTTACAAGTATTTTGCAACTGCAGCTGTTGATGTGACTCTTAGAACAAAGTTTTATTGTCCAATCTGTCCGGATTAGGTGGATATCTGAACGTCAGTACATCAGCGCAGCATAAGTTGCTGGGTCAGCTCGGTGATGCTGTTTGCGCTCCTTCTGATGGAGATCAGGGACTGTGTCTGTGCAGCTGAGATCTCCTTCACCTGGGAAATAACCTGCAGACGCCTCTGCCTCAGACTCCACTGGTCCTGCCTCATGTCCATGCCCAGGTGTGCTGTAGAACAGTGCTAAAATATCTATAATATACTAAGGGGTTTTTTAAAGATAGCTTTTTAGGCACTTTTTAAATTCTGTTTTAATTTATATATCTTGATTTTATTTTGAGGTTTCAACCTGGTGGGGAACTGTTTCCACTGTCCAGTTTCCCCCAGCAGATGGCGCTAATGTTGCTTTAGTAAATAAAACCTGGTGGGAAAAAGTCGGCCCTAAAACGCACTTTTGACCATCAGTAGATGCTTTTTCTCTGGCCTAAACATAAAACTTTGTCGTGTTTAAATCTGATTTCCTTTCAGTTTTCTCTAAGTATGTTTTCCCCAAGAATTACTTTGACATCAGCGCGGTGCGTTGTTTATGCGATCGGAACCCTGATTCTCATTTCTTTTCCTTCCACAACAGAATAGAACAGAATAAAATACATTTTTTTTATCCCAGACTTATAAAATTATTTCATTTATTTAATTTCATTGTTACCAGTTATTTAGTGTTTGAACAACACAGCTGTCCCGCAAAACAGAAAAGCTGTCACTATTAACAACATCTGGACGGTGTTGAATGTCTATATTTATTGTATATTAATTGTTTATCTGTTTTAAATTTTTCAGTTTTTGTCTTCTTGTGCTTTCATCACAGATGCACTGTATGATGTCATTTTCAATACTGAATAATTTATCTTTCTTATTTTGTTATACGCAAG